>CAUYQU010001998.1:0-81000 GCA_963574635.1 Cheracebus regulus | reverse complement strand
GTATATTCTGTGGATTTGGGGTGGAGAGTCGTGGAGATGTCTATTAGGTCCCCTTGGTCTAGATCTGAGTTCAAGGCCTGGATATCCTTGTTAATTGGTAGCATTCTTTTAATGCTATGCTATTTTGCCAACATTGCATGACACCAGAATTGGAAAGATGAAGCCATCAATAGAAATCAATTGCCACAACTCAGAGAAAGCATTTAAAGAAAGTTCCCTTCTAGTGATGTCATGAAGTATTATTTTTTTCTACAGATAATCTATTTGATGCAATATTTTATTATAAGTTTAAATATAAATCATTTTCTGTAAATAAAATTATATATTAAGCATAGATGGGGAGCTTGCTATGTAAAAAAGACAGAGGAAACAGAATAAGAAAAATGAACAGAGAGGAACAAAAGAGTGCATTTTGTGAATTCTTGGGAATCCCTTTGTAATCCAGAGAATGTTTTGTAATGAAGAGCATTTATCTTTTATGTAGTTCTGAATGTTCATATATCAGGAGTGCTTTACCAAGCATACCGCATAGGAAGAACAGCATTATCTGTTATTTTATATTTTATCAGTGTTCCTTTTGTATTACATGGTTCATTTGAAATTCTATGAGTATGTACTTGAGTCTCTCTCTCTCAAATGAATTTTTAAAGCAGTTTTAAATGGCTCATGAAATATAGTGCTTGAAAAACAGCATCATAAGGTAATTCTGATATGATTATTTACATAAACGTGAGTCCCAGCTATTTATGCAATGTTCTCAGAAAAGAGGTTTGGATCTACGAATTGAGATCAAAGTCTCTAAAAGAAGCTCACTATAAAGCTTTTACATAAATATAAACTGTTGTAGGAACAGTTTATATTTATGTAAGAAAGGAAGTTTATATTTATGAAGATAGGAAGAAAGAAAGAAGGAATGAAAGAGGAGAATGGGAGCTAGAAATAGGTAAGAAGAGTAGGGAGGGAGGGAGGGAAAAAGGGCGAGGAAGCTCTTTTCTTGAATAACTGTCTTGTCATTATTGAGTACAGGATATGCCTTATATGTGAGGGGAAGAAAAAAGGTCTGAAACCAAACTGCTGAAAACACAACCATTTAAAAAATAAGTAACTACTTTTTCAACAATTAACAAGGTATTAAGTACTATTCTGAGCACTGAATATGAAGAAGCTGTATTTAGCTAATTATATGTAGATTTTTAAATCCTTGCAAAGTAGACTGATGAGATGCATTTTCAAAACTTCTACAAATCAATAGAAGGAAAACATACAACCCAATTCTTAAAATGGGCAAAAGGCTTAAACAGCCACTTCACAAAAATGGATATCCAAATGGCCAATAAACAGTGGTACCCAACATTCTTATGAGGAAACTGCAAATTTAAACCACCGTAAAGTATCAAGCACATCCACCAGAATGGAAAAGAATGAGATTACCACTGTGTACCACCTAGAAGCCTCATATACTGCTGTAGGAGTGTAATTTAGCACAACCACTTTTGAAAAAAGTTTGACATTATCTACTGAAGCTGAACATATGCGTATCCTGTGGCCCAGGAATTCTACTCCTCTGTATATACCCACCAAAATGCACATTTATAGGCATCAAAAGAAATGTACAGGGATGCCCACAGTAGCACAAGACATAGTAGTCAAACACTAGAAACAACTCAAATGTCCATCAGAAGCAAAACAAATGAACCATGGTATATTTAAGCAATGGGAACAAATAAATCATTGCTGCATGCAATAATATGGATGAATTGAAGAAACAAAAGCCAAATCAAAAGAAGCCAAACAAAAATATTAAACTATATATGGTTCTGTTTACATAAAGTTCAAAAACAAGAAAAACTAGTTTATAGTGAGAGAAGTCAGGGTGCTGGTTACCTTTGAGGAATGACAGTGTAAATAAATGAGAAGGGGGTATAAAGAGGCTTTCAGGTGCTGGTAATTATCCATTTCTTTCATCTGGATGTTGGTTACATGGGGCTATTCCCATCATAAAAGTTCTTTCAAGTGTGAAGGTATACCTTGAGCAGTTTTCCATATGCATATTTCAATAGAAAGTGTAAGGGAAGAAATGTCTTCTTCAACGCTCATAACGTCTTAGTTGAAACAGAACCCTATCAAAGACAAATTAACAACAGAAAAACAGAGTTTATTAACACACATATTTCATATATATGGGAGACACCCAGGAAATGACTTATCAAAGTGGTGGCTTTGAATTTCAGCTTATATAACATCTTCAACAAAGAATAGTGAATTTTTAGAGAAATGACAAGACAAAAATGACTTTGAGTCTCTAGGGATGGCAACTCTGAGGAAGGTAAACAAATGGCAGATAAAAGATGGTTAGTAAACCTTGTTAATATAGATTCCTCTGGTGCCATCTCCAGGCCAATAAGAGTGTCAAGCTGTCTTCAGTGTTAACTTCCGCTCTCCCTAGTAAAAGAGGCCAGTCTATGCCCTGTTTTTCAGCAATAGGTCAGAAAGCTTTCCTGAATCTCTTTCCTCTTAATTGCCTTCAGCTCAATAATTCTTCATATTTTTTTGGATGGAATATTTTGATCTCCCATAAGTGTTAATAATTTAAAAATGGATAGCAATGGTGAGACAGAGAACTAACTGCATGTGTCTGTCAAACTGTATGTTTGCTGCACACTGGGTACATACCTTCCATAACTGTGATGTTAGACAAAGTCCACCATCATCCTTCCTTCTCTTTTTCAAATATATATATATATATATATATATTCGCATATTCTGGGCCAGTTGTTGGCAGTGCTCTGTGTCCTTCTCTCCTGGCTCTTCCATGGCGCCTCTTCCCATGGTAGGCTACACTCCCTGTCCCGTTGAGAACAGGTGTGGCCATCCTCAGAACTCGTATCATCCTCACCACTTGTCCTTTAGGAAAGAAATCCTCACTAGACCTTCAATCTCAGCCCTGCCACTTTGGATTGATGTGATCTCAGACAAGAAATTTAAACTAAGGCCTCAGTTTCCTCATCTGTAAAGCAAGATTAAAAGTGCAAAGCTTTGTTTTGAGAATAACATGACTTAATTCCAGTCAGAACATAGGGCAACCTCTGGCTCATAGTGAGCACTCAATAAATGCAAGTTGGTGTTATTAGTGGAGCAGTGGTCAGGGGCTAGATTATGCACCCAAGCAGAAGATTGAATGAGATTTATGTAGGTAAACTGATTAGCTGAGAGGAAAGACCTAAATGTATCAGATTTATTTATTTATTCCTGAGTGAGAATTTGAATTTTATTTGGAGTATATGGAAAGAATATGGGAATAAGCCCAGAATGAGAGGCCCACATGAGAAAGAAAGCAAATGTGGTGACTGTTAACTCATTCTCGCCTTGAATTTAGGACTCAGGAAATAAGGAGTAACTTGGATGCTTTGATAGGGCAGGGTTTTGAATGGCTTTCACTGATGCAATCTATTCACACCAAAATCCTTGCCAAAGTCAGGAAATACAGTTTGGGTCCTACCTGGGATGCTGCCAAATAAATATTTGGCTTCTCAGTAAGCTACTTTATTCTCATCCTCTTTGTCAGATTTGATCATTATCTTTCTAGTGATGTCCCTTAGCAGAAAAAAAAATGCCCCTAGAAGAAGTGACTATATGGAGAAAAGAGAAGAGGCAAGGAGAAGCACTGGATGCCAAGAGCGGAGACCAGGTCATTGGAAAGAAAGTAGAAAGCATTAAAGACAATCTGAGACTTCCACACATGAAAACTTCACCTTTCAAAGAAGTTACCAACATAATCCACAGTGTATAGCATAATACTGAGAACTCAAAATATATTTAATAAATACTTGCTAATAAAATCTTCACACAGATCTCATAATTTTCAAATATGTAAATATAGATTTTCAAGGACTCATGATGGGAGACATGGTGAATTTAGGACTAATCCAGCTTTGAAGAGCAGAAATCCATTTCAAGTTCAGATTAACAGAACAGTATGGCTCTTTTTCTGCCACGTAAAACATCTTTTTTGTTTTTTTTAGACGAAGTCTTGCTCTGTTGCCAGGCTGGAGGTCACTGGCACGATCTCAGCTCACTGCAACCTCCGCCTCCCAGGTTCCAACAATTCTCCTGCCTCAGACTCCCAAATAACTGGAATTACAGGTGTGCCCTACCACGCCCAGCTAATTTTTATATTTTCAGTAGAGATGGGGTTTCACCATGTTGTCCAGGCTGGTCTCAAACTCCTGACCTTGTGATCCGCCAGCCTCAGCCTCCCAAAGTGCTGGGATTACAGGCATGAGCCACCATGCCCGGCCCTAAAACATCTTGTTTTTCAAAATGGTTAACGATTATATCGTTGATAGAGTAATGTTTGAAAATTTTGAAAACTGTAGAATTAGGAAACACTGTACATTTTGAGTACATTTGGGTCAAACACTGAGTTAGATATTCTACACAGCATTTTATCATAATAATATGTCAGTAAGCAGAGGCACTCACACAAACCCGTTGTTAAATTTTTAGAGCCAGTTCTCTTAATAACTTGATATCAGCAATGGTGGAAATATTTGCTTCTCAAAAATTGCCAAATGCCACAAACCAGCACTCCTTCCAGAGAGCCAGTTGTTATGCATTTACCATCACACTATTGCAAGGAAGCATTATTATCCTCATCTTATAAATGAGGAAATTCAGGTGCAGACAAATTATTATGTGCTCCAAAGTTACCCATCTACTACTACAAAGTCAGGTTTTGGAGCTAGGTCTTCCACTTCAAACCCCATGCTGTATTCTTTTAAGTATTGCTTCATAATTTGAAATCATCACTAATTATGCACTTCATTAGAGGTGTAATTTGAGTTTAATTGAAAAGTCTAACTTGCAATTCGAACAACCATTTTCTTAATTTATGTTACTACTTTATTTAAAAATTTATAAGGACGCTTCAAATGGCACAGCTGAAGAAAACTTGCTTGATTATGTTTTCATTAATTTTGCTAAGCCAATCTGATGCCAATGGCTGTGTAATTTGATCCCAGAAGCAAAATCACTTGGAATGCAGGACTTGCTCAGAAAAAGATGCCTACCATCACATGAGAACAAAACAATCCCCTAGTAATAATCACTCTGTTTTATTCAACAGCCAGAGACCAGTAACCTTGAAGTGGTGACTTATTTCCATGGAGAACATCTGTGAAGTCAGAGCTGTGGTAACAGTGAGGCCAAATCCCAATGTTTAAGAAATGAAGTTAAATCCTAGGACAGTGAGTTCTCAACCTGGACTGCACATTGTATGGTCCTGCACATTACCCCAGGGCCATTTAATTGGTAAAATGGTATATTTTACCAGTCACTTGAGTGATTGTTCCCTCAAGACTCTCATCAAAGGTCTTGCTTTCTTCCTCTACCACACTGTCATAATGCCATGTGTAAACAGCTGGGTCTCTCTCCCCATCAGCTTAGGTATAGAATAACCAGTGGGCCCTGCCCTAGACTCCAGCACCTTCTAACTGTACATTCTGTGCTCTGGCACGCCCTTCCGGCAGACCACACCTTTTTTCAAAGAGCTGAGAATTGAAGAATCCCCAGCTTACCTTCCTTCCACCTCTAGAATAAAATAAGATTGAAATTCTGATTAAAATCTCATTTATCATTCCCTTAAGATAAATTACTTAACTTTATACTCCTCATTCTCTGATTCATTCATTTCTTTGTTCCATCCAGCAGTGAAAAGAGCACATCTTTTAAGTCTGTTTGAGTTTCCAGTCCTGCATTCTTTTCTGACTGTGCCCTTTAGTAGCTGTGTGAAAATAGACAAGTGCTTGACATTTCCAAGCCTCAGTTTTCTTCCTCACAGTATATGGATAACAATGCCTAACTCATAGCAGATTTCAAAAATCTAAATATGATGTTATGTACAAAGTACCTAGTATAGTGAAATGATAATGTCATCAACTGATTCTTTAAACAAATATTATGAATACTGCCCTTGTGCATAGCATTATATGATGGACTGTAAAGAAATAAAATTATGAATAAGTTAAGAATCTGCCCTAAAAAATCTAGAGTCTAATAAGAAAGACAAGATGAACCTTTGAATTACTATAAGATAGAAAGTACACACTTCGATAAAAGAGAGACAAGGATACAGATTAAGGCCTTTAACAGAGAATGGGATGAAAAAGAAAAAAAAAATTACTTAATCTTCCAGGTCTGCAGATGATAAGCTCTCAGAGCTAAGGTTATTCTGGAAAAGTTTCCTTCCCACTTCAAATCTTATCTCTCAGCACTGGCTGGAAACTTTCTCTAGAAGGAAAGATAGAAGGAAAGAAACCAGCAGTTGTATCCAACAAGTATTTACTGGCCATTTGTCTTTTCAGTCTTCTCAAGGCAGGCTGCTATGACCTCTATGCTTTAGTCAGGAGAATCTACTCATTGCTCTTTTTCATAGGAACCATTTCCAAATCTAGCCTCTAGCTCATGGTATTTTTTTTTTTTATGCCAAAGACTGTCTCTCTCTCTCCTTTCCAGACATAAAAACCCAAGTCCTGCTTTATAATCCTATCCTAGTCACCACTTTCCTGAAGTTTTCTGTGACAGATCTTTGGCCTAAAACAGCCATTACTTTGCACATGACTATAAGCTCCAATTACAGTGTTGCTCAAAATGAATTACCAGAGCATTTTCAAAAATCAGATCTACCAAATCTGAATCTCTGGCAGTAGAGAGCTAGGAATCTGCATTGTATATAGAGTTTAGATGATTTATATGCACATTAATGTTTAAGAACTATCCACCAGTCTATTTTGTTTCATTTGTATGTTGCTGCCTCAGCAAGAATGCACATTTTTGCATCATAAAAAGAGGTGGTCTTTTGTAACAACAGTCTATTTCCACCACCATCACCACCAGCACCTAGCACTGTGCTAATTGTTTAGTAATAGGAAGACCTTGTATGTGCAGCCTTATGCATTAGGTTGCCCATAGACAATTGAAGGAACCTCTGGGACCTTAGTTGGGGACCAATGTTGAGGGCAAGATTTCTGCAGTGTTAGAGAGAAATGATTTATGAGATAAAATTGCCAACCAATGTAATTAAAATAAGTTACATTTTAAAATGATGATATTCTCCTTTGCTTCTAATAATTCACTAAGATAAATTTATGAAGGAAATGGATGTAAGATTTGTTTAAACAAGTATCTTGGTCTTGTAATTTCTCAGAGCTTGTACCGTTCAGGCCTATTGCTACCTTAGAGTTTTGACTTGTAGTTGCCTTAACCTATTGGATTGCTTTTTTTCTCCAGGAAAGAATTTCATTAAAGAACTTTTAGTTATTTATCCTGTGGAAACAGATAACTATGAGCGTAATATTATTTAACTCAGCCTTTGCTAGAAAATATAACTACTGTACAAGGAACTTTAATGAAGATACTTTTGAAAGAATGAGAAACTTGAAACATGGGGCTTTTAGAAGAAGCATCAGGCAGTTATTCACAGTTATTGTGTCTTGTTAGATAAGGAGAAGGTTAGAAATACGTACATACCAATTGCCATAAACGTTAAGTAAATTTCAAGTTCCTGTCTTAGACTGCTTGGAAAGCCAAAATGCATCTCTGCAATATTGAAAGTTTTGTTTTAATGTTTCCAAAGATTATAAACTTACAACCTTGAGACTAAGAACACTTATCATAGGAAACATTGGTTAAGACATTATTGTAAAAAATGTGTTTACTTAAAATTAAATGTACCCACCAACTTTATCAAGATTACCGATAACTAAGTAATTGGAGACCTAGCTCTAGTTAAACAATACTAAAATGAAGCATAGATTCCCTTAAAATTGGGAGTATAACTAAGGTATTCTTTTCTACAAATGAAAAAAAAAACTTTAAAACTTAGTGCATAAACTCAATTTTACATTTCAAAGTCCTAGCCAGAAGATATATGCTCCTATAAAATTCCAGCCAGAATGGGTGCAGTGTTTAGAAAGAAGAGGAAAAATAAATTAATTATAGACCTCTGTTTCTAGCAACAAACTGCACTAGAGATCACTATGCACTCTGGCTACAAAACACCCAAAAATGCAAGAAAAAAATGGATAAAATATTCTTTTAAATCAGTGAGGGAGTTGGGAGACAGTAAAAACAGGTCCCCTGAAAATAGGAACCACACAGGATGGGCAATGAGCTCTTAAAGCATCGTACACCACCTGACCTCTAACAGCACAGGAGGGCCTGTGAAGAGCGTGGGGATGGGGTGGTGCTAGGGACTGGACCTTCAGCCCGCATTTGTACGTCGGTGGGTGTTGGGCCAAAGGCCACATCACAAAAGTCTAGGAATCAAGAAAGGCTATATTGAGGAAAATGCTCAGCAGAGGCAGACAACAGGAAAAGAAAATCTAAAACCTGGAGGAAAACACCATACAGACAATTGACATAGGGTTCAGAACAGGAGTACATCAATAATTCCTAAAAAGAAAAATCCAGCTCAGTATAAACATGAACATGACATAGTCAGTTCACAGAAGAGAAAACACACTGACAATAAATGCAGAGAAAATATTCTTAACCTTATTTGTAATTAGAGAAGTGTGATTTGGGAGTACTTTATTTAAACAAAAAACTCTGTTAATGTGTGCATAAATGTATGTGTGATGATTCCACCACTGGGTTCTCAGAACCCTAAAAGCCAGTTCGCTAGCACCCAAGCAGAAGATTGGATGAGATTTATGTAGGGAAACTGATTAGCTGGAGAAAAGACCTAAATGTATTGACACCACAGTCAACAAAGCCCTACCTATGCATTCAGAAATACCAATAAGCTATTTAGTCTCCTGTTTTTATGAGCAAACAGCTAAAATTATCAAGCATCTAAAGAAAATTCCCAACACAGAAGATAGAGACCATAAATAACACATAATAATAAAAATAACTCCAGCAGTTTGGGAGGCCAAGGCAGGAGGTTGCTTGAGGCCAGCAATTTGAGGCAAGCCTAGGAAACATAGTGAGACCCTATCGCTACAAAAAGTTAAAAATTAGCCATGCACAGTGACATGCATCTGTAGTCTTAACTACTCAGAAGGCTAAGGCAGGAGGATCCTTTGAGCCCAGGAGTTCAAGTTTACAGTGAACTATAATCACAGCATAGGTGACAGAGTGAGACCCTGTCTCTAAATAATAATATTAAACCAATTTAGAGGAAACAAAACCTAGTCAGGGAGATGAAAACCTCTTATCTTTAATGGATAGGAAAAGCTTTTGAAACTTTTGAAATTTTTTTTTTAATAGAACTATCAGTCCAGCCCGAATCAGGTCAGCTGAGAGAATGTTGAAAGACAGTTCACTATGAGCTGCTCACATTTCTGCACATATTGCCAGCAAGGTACTTACTGTTCTTTGTTCCAGACTATTTAAGGATGTTTCTATAGCAAACAGTCTTGGGATATAGAGATAGTGTTTTCCTCTAGAGCAAAGGGCAGGCATGCTTACTGCACATTATTAAAGATTTGGGTTCTCTACCTCAAGGTTTCTCTCCTGTAACACAACCTACTACATGTGCAGATGTCATCTGGTCCTTTTTGCATCACTTTGCGGAAATTGGATCCTCAATATGGCCTAACTTTAGCTTTTCTGAGAGTTTGAGGAAGCCCTTCATAAATTACTGGGCAAAGTCATAAATGAGTTCTAGGGAACATAGGGCTTACTGCTCCTGGGGCATCCAGCTGCAGAATAGGGGAATTCTGTATATCATGTATCGTTCTATATTTAATAATTTTGCAATAGGAAAATTTTTTGTGTGTGACATAGTCTTGCTCTGTTGCCCAGGATAGAGTGTGGTGGCATGACCTTGAGTCACTGCAACCTCTGCCTCCCAGGTTCAAGCGATTCTCCTGCTTCAGCCACCTGAGTAGCTGGGATTACAGGCACCTGCCACCATGCCAGCCTAATTTTTGTATTATTAGTAAAGACAGGTTTTCTCCATGTTGACCAGGCTGGTCTTCAACTCCTGACCTCAAGTAATACACCCCCCTTGGCCTCCCAAAGTGCTGGGATTACAGGGGTGAGCCACAATGCCCAACCCAGAAAATCATTTTAAAGTTACTGGATTCGTAATAAAGCCTACTGCAGATCCGTTGCTGTCAGCTTTGACCTCAGACTAATTCCAGGCAAGGTGCGGTGGCTCGCACCTGTAATCCCAGAACTTTGGGAGGCTGAGGCAGGCTGATCACCTGAGATCACGAGTTTCAGACCAGCCTGACCAACATGGTGAAATCCCGTCACTACTGAAAAACACAAAAATAAGCCGAGCATGGCAATGCATGCCTGGAGTCCCAGCTACTCGAGAAGCTAAGGCAGGAGAATCCCTTGAAACCAAGAGGCGGAGGTTGTAGTGAGCTGAGATTGCACCACTGCACTGCAGGCTGGGTGAAAGAGCGAGACTCCGTCTCAAAAAAAAAAAAAAGAGAGAGCGAGAGAGCAGTGAACCCCTCTAAAGTGGAGAGTTATCAGAAAAGAATATACCTGAGTAGAAGACAATTTTAACACATTTTCTATACTTTTTCTTAGTGCTCTAAATTTGAGGTTATAACTTTTAATTCTTCAAAATATTTACCCTTGGAATTTGTCTTCACACAAAGAAAAATATTTTTTAAACCAAATCAAAGTAGGAGATTATTTCAAAACTTTTTCTCATTTAGGTATTATCTATCATAAAGATATATTTAGATATTTAGAGAATTTTTTAAACTTTTTCCTCAGCAAATATTATAAAATAATATTCTTTCCTAGTACATAATAATAGTCGCTTCTAAATAGATATTAAGCCTGTTAAGTATATTATTCTACATTTATAACCTTTTCCCACATACATGATTCACTACTATTAGGCTAAAAATTATATTCTATAATTCCAAGGAAAAAAATATTAGGGCTGATTTTTGCATTATCATTTCATTTTAATAGTTTCTTTAATGCAAACTTCTTAATATGACTCCAAGACATAATAACATAATTAAGTTAGTTTCTACCAATTTAGTCAAAGAGAAGCTATGTTGTTTTACTCCAACAAAGTATTCTGGGAAAAATCATTCATTTATTGATTCAACACACATTGATTCACTGTCTGTAGCTATAAAGCACTGTGTTAAATTCCATAGGGAAACACTGATGATTGGAAAATGAGGATGGCATCAAACTCACTGTCTAGTAGAACGAAATGTTCACAAATGTCAAAAATGTAGTGAGCACCATTAAAGCAATACAGATAAAGAATAATGAACTCTGTGAGGATAGAGATCACTTATATCCCACTTTCTGTTGCATCTTCTGCATCAGGAATATGCTCTGGCACTTTGTGTTTCCTAAAGAATAAAGAAAGAGGTAATATTTGACCTAGGCTTGCAAGATGTAAGGCTATAGACAAGAGATTCTAAAAAAACACACACATTTGTAAAAATCAAAGTTATGCTTGTAAGTATTATTTCATTAATACAGTTATTTTCCAGCTTGTGATGAATGGCAGAATGTGGTTCCAAACCTCCTCTCTGCATTGTAATGTCACTGCAATTCAGAAAATAATCAATAGGCCTAAGGCCATTGCAAGTCCAGTAGGAATCATGGTTGCTCAATCCAATGAGGGTTGCGTCTTTCAAAGGAGTCACTTTGAAATACACTAAATAATATAATTATTCAGTATATGCTTGAAACTCTTATTTATACAACACCTTCAGAATCTGCATCAGTTGCTTTTAAACATTGTCAACATCCTCAATGTTCACAAATGGCCTTAGCTCCCTTATCAAACCAAAAAAAAAAAAACAGTTAAGCAAAGTCTGCAAAATTCTGAAGGAATTGGATTATGGGACACCTTTACTGTCTATATTACAAGTTTCTGATTCATTTTAGCCTTTTCAAAGATTATGTAGTATAATAGTAGTTGGGAAGAAAACAAATATTGAGAAAAAAAATCTGTGTTTCCCCCACCCCAATCACTATAGTGTGACTAAGAAAAATGTAAATCCTTTTTCTAAGTATACCTTCCAACTCAAGAATTTTTATTTTGGCCTTTGGTAAAAATGCACCCTACCCTATTGTTGTTTCTTTTTTTAAAATAAATTTGTTATCAAATATTTTAGAAATACAAAAAGATATAAAGATTTACAATCATGAACAGCAAGATGCCCACCTTTCGGTTTAAAAATTACAATATTATGATAGCTTAAGCTTATCACATTCCCTTCTTTCCTTCCTGAGTGGGCAGCGATCATCCCAAATTAGATGCTTCTCATTTCTGTGTATTTCTTTATACTTTTCCTACATCTGCTTATAACCCTAAACAATATATTTTTTCATAAAATTTAAAACTTTAAGCAGTAACATACTACTGTTATTTATTTATTTATTTTTAAGACAGACAAGGCTGGAGTGCAGTGGCAGGATCTTGGCTCACTGCAACCTCCACCTCCATGTTCAAATGATTCTCATGTCTCAGCCATCTGAGTAGCTGGGATTACAGGCATGCATCACCATGCCTGGCTAATTTTTGAACATTTAATGGAGATGGGTTTCTCCATGTTGGCCAGGCTGGTCTCGAACTCTTGACCTCAAGTGATCTGCCTGCTTCAGCCTTCCAAAGTACTGACTACAGGCATGAGCCACATGCTCAGCCTGTAATGTATTTTTTTGTGCAACATTATGTTAATATGCGTAGTTCTGGTTTATTGATGGACATATAGTTTGTCTCCTTTTTTCCTGTTAGGTTGGTGCAAAAGTAATCGCAGCTTTTGCCATTGAAAGTAATGGTAAAAGCTGCAATTACTTTTGCACCAACCTAACATCATGACCAATACAACCCTGAAGATTTTTCTTCCTATGAGGAGATTTTCAGGCTTTTGTGGATAATAGGAATTATCAGTTTACCATCTATTACCAAGTTGCTACAGTGGTTGAATTCATTTGTATACTCTCACAAGGGGTGTATAAAATTATAATTGCTTCACATCATTCTTTATACTTTTTAAATTGTGTCAATCTGATGGATATTTTAATTTTCATTAAAATTACTGACTACTAGTAAGATTACTGACTACTAGTAAGATTATCTGTGTGTGTATGTGTGTGTGTGTGTGTGTGTGTGTGTGTGTGTGTGTGTGTGTGTGTGTGTGTTTCCTCTTCTGGTTGCTGTTCTGTGAATTGTTTTCTGCCCTTTTTCTGTTAACTTGCATACTTTTTTTTTAATTTATGCAAGTTCTTCATATATCTTGGATATATGTTGCAAAACGTGTACATATTGCAAATAGCTTCTTTCAGTCTGTGGCTTATCTTTTTACCATAATTATGTTGTCTTTTGTTAGAAGTTTTAGTTTTCATGTAGTCAGATTTCTCAATTTCTTTATGACAGTTTGTGTTTCCTATACCTTTTTTTTCTTGCAGTTATAAGGGTATTCTCCTATATTTTTTCCTAAACTGTTATATCCTTTTTTTAAATTTAGGTCTTTAATTCATCTTTTGTGTGTGGTGTGAAGTAAGGATTTGACTTTATTTTCTTCTATTTTGGTAACTAAATATCTTGGCACCATTTACTGGCTACTCATCTACAAAGCCACCTCTGTCAGATATGAAGTCTTTATATATGTCTATGTCTAAACTATACAATCTTTTCCGTGGTTTCTATCAATCTCCACATTAGTATAATACTTTGAAAGTCACTGGAACCTTATTATAAATCTTGTGTCTAGTAAAAAAATTATACCCCCTCCCACCCTCCTCATCCTCCTCCTTCCTCCTCTTCCTCTTTGTCTTCCTCCTCCTCCTTTTCTTCTTTCTTTCTTCTTCTTTTTCTGCATCAGATAATTATGCTCCTTTCATGTGCATTTTGGACCATTGCTCTTATTATACATTTTCAGATTAGTTTGTCAAGTTCCATAAAAATTGTACTTTACTTTTGATTGGAATTACTAAATAATGTTTTGAATAAAAGCTACACAAAATCACACTAAATTGACAAGTGGCACTTTTACAATATGATTCTGTATAAGACACAGAAAAATGTGCTTTTTTTTTTTTTCTGAGACAGAGTCTTGTTCTGTCACCAGGCTGGAATGCAGTGGCACAATCTTGGCTCGCTGCAACCTCTGACTCCCTGGTTCAAGCAATTCTCCTGCCTCAGCCTCCTGAGTATCTGGGACTACAGGTGGGCACCACTACGCCCAGCTAATTTTTGCATTTTTAGTAGAGATGGGGTTTCACTACGTTGGCCAGGATGGTCTTGATCTCTTCACCTCATGATCTGCCCACCTTGGTCTCCCAAAGTGTTGGGATTATAGGCGTGAGCCACAATGCCCAGCCCAAAATGTGCTCTGTATTTTTTTAATATATATATTTATTGCATTTTAGGTTTTGGGGTACATGTGAAGAACAAGCAAGATTGTTGCATATGTACACACATGGCAGTGTGATTTGCTGCCTTCCTCCCCATCACCTATATCTGGCATTTCTCCCCAAGCTCTCCCTCCCCAACTCCCCACCCCCACTGTCCCTCCCCTATTTCCCCACAACAGACCCCAGTGTGTGATGCTCCCCTCCCTGTGTCCATGTGTTCTCGTTATTCAACAGCCACCTAAGAGTGAGAACATGCGATGTTTGATTTTCTGTTCTTGCATCAGTTTGCTGAGAATTATGGTTTCCAGTTCATCCATGTCCCTACAAAGGACATGAACTTATCCTTTCTTATGGCTGCATAGTATTCCATGGTGTATATGTGCCACATTTTCCCTGTCCAGTCTATCATCGATGGGCATTTGGGTTGGTTCCAGGTCTTTGCTATTGTAAACTGTGCTGCAATGAACATACGTGTGCGTGTGTCTTTAGAATAGAACGATTTATAATCCTTTGGATATATACCCAATAATGGGATTGCTGGGTCAAATGGAATTTCTATTTCTAGGTCCTTGAGGAATCGCCACACTGTCTTCCACAATGGCTGAACTAGTTTACACTCTCACCAACAGTGTAAAAGTGTTCCTATTTCTCCACATCCTCTCCGGCATCTGTTGTCTCCTGATTTTTTAATGATCGCCATTCTAACTGACGTGAGATGGTATCTCAATGTAGTTTTGATTTACATTTCTCTAATGACCAGTGACGATGAGCATTTTTTCATATGTTTGTTGGCCTCATGTATGTCTTCTTTTGTAAAGTGTCCATTCATATCCTTTGGCCACTTTTGAATAGGCTTATTTGGTTTTTTCTTGTAAATCTGTTTTAGTTCTTTGTAGATTCTGGATATTAGCCCTTTGTCAGATGACTTGCTCTTTTATATCCACTTTTGCTTCAGGTCTTTCCTCGGAGAGACCTTCCCTATTCAAACTCTCTAAACTAGAACCTCCAAAGACAGTCTGCTGTATTGGTAGTTTCTGAGGAAGCATGGCCCCTGATGTTCACATATGTATGTGGTCACCTCCTTTGAAACAGTCTCACTCTGGAGCTCAATCTAATCAACAAGAGAGGTGACGCTTTGCCATTTATGGGCCCAAGCCATAAGTGGCCTCAAAAGTTCTGCTTTTGGGTTCATTCATTTAAGACGATGCATAAATCTTGATATGTTCACTCTCCATTTGTGCCTTTCCTACTGCATGTAAATATTCAAATTAAGACTTTTGCATAAAAATAAAGTAAAAAATTCTTTCTTCTCCTTTGTGACTGAGCTACAGAATTATTGGGTATACTCAGAGCTGCCATCAGGCTGGCACACACAGGAGTGGCCTGCTGGCCTGTTTCTGATTGGACATTGGTGCCCATGTGTACCAACTGCAACATATTCTGATTACCTCTGCCTAGGTTCCATAATATTAATCACCTACAAATTGTTCAGTCTGCCTATAGATCTCCCTATTCCACTCTTTCCACGATCAGTAATACATTTCTCTTAGTCAAGATCCAAAAACATTGACTCTCTTTCCTAAACCAGCTACTTCAAGACACACCCTATCCTCCTTCCATATTATTGTAAGACAATGACCATCTCTTGAGTTTCAGAAACATTCCTCTACTTGTACTTTGGAATCCAACAAACCCTCTCTCTCTCCCTTCACTTCCTCTCTTTAGAGTAACCTTCCTTTGGTATATTCAGTCACACTTTTCTATTGGTTCTTAAGGATGTTCAAATACACACACATACACACACACACACATATATATATATATATATATATATATATATATATATATATAATATTTTAATTAAATATGTAGAGAAACCTAAGTCAACATTTACTGTCCTTCAGATATCACTTTGACTTGTAATCTACGGAGAAGCACCACTCTCTAAATAAATGTTTCTACCTGTTTCTTCCACTACCTCACATCCCTCTCACTTTTCAATCCATTTCCCCTTGTTTCTAGCCTTATGTGTCCAACAAAGCAATGCCCACGCTGACCTGTATGTTGCCTGACATTTTTAGTCCTTTATCCCTTATATCTCTCAGCATTTTAAACTATGGATTATTGCCACCTTCTGCAATATTATCATGACTTGGCTGCCATGACATGCCACTGGCCTTTGTTCTAATGCCTGTATAGCCCTTCCTTCTCTGCCTCCTTTGCCTACCCAGCCTTCCAGCCTGGGCCACTTCATTATGGCATTCATCAGAGCTTGATTCTTGGTCCTTGCTCGTTTGCTCTTTCTGCACTCCCCATAGGCAATCTTACTCATTTCTACGTCCTCAGCACATATATACAGGTAACTTCAAAATGTGAAAAAGAGTGAGACGACTCTTCCCAACGCCAGCCATGTATCTGCTACGTTACATATTCCTCTTAATGTCTCAAAGACATTTAAAAAACTTACCAAAATTGAGCATATGCTCTCTACTCCTCAACCCACTTCCATGTTTTTTTTTCAATTAGCATTACCAGACACCATGTCCTGCGTTCCCCCTGCAGTCAACACTAAGTACACTGCCTATATACCCTCTCCTTGTCATTGTCAGCATCTTGGATCAACCTGCTATTATTTGTTTGTTGGATTGATGCAAAATCATTTACTTATTCACCCGTACCTACCATGGTTCATCCACAACCTACTGAGCGATTTTTTTGTAAATAGAAATAGGGATATGTGACAACCCCATTCCTGCTCCTTGCTTAAAACATTCCTAGGGCTTCTTAATGCTCCTTGGAAATTCATGAAACTCCCCATTCTTAAAGCTACGATGCTTCATGGTAAGCTGCACCCCCTTGCTCGTCCTGGCTTGTTGCACACGCCTCTCTTCGCTCTAACCCACTGGCCTTTATTTGTTCTCTTGCACTCACTCTGCTTCCACCTGGAGAAGTCCTTTGCCCCCACGAATCCTTATGATTAGGATGCTCTTCTCTCTCTTTTTTTACCTGGTTAATTCCTTTTCATTCTTTAGTGACAATTTCCTTGGATAATTGTCACAGAACTCTCTGACAAGGACATTTATCTCATTATATCCTTTCAGAGCTCTCTATCTCTTTTTTAGGCTAAATGTCATTTATATATGTGATGATTTGATGAGTATCTTTACCAATAGAATGCAAAATCTTCAAGGGAAAGGGCGATATTCATTTAAGCTTACATCTATGTTTCCAAAGATCAGTCAAATACCTGGTACTTAGTAACAATAAACAGTTAAATGAATGACTTAATGAAGGAGGAAAAAAGTGTTCTTTCCTAGTAATTTCACTCTGACAAATACATTACATTGTTCATTATTCAAGAAAATCTTGGAAATGAGTACACCTGTATCCCAAATACTCTTCTAGAGAAATTCTTGATACCACTATAGAGTTGAATAAGACATTACTGTGACAGACTAGATGTACTAGGCTACATCTTGTCCATCAGGAGGGAATTTAGAGAATTAGGCACCACATACTTGGGTGGAAGTGGTAGAGTAGAGATTCTAAGACACCATTGTCATGCCAGGGACCAGGGTTTCCATAGACACCAGGGACTGAAAAGAGCAAAACATTTGGGAGCCAGAATACCAAAGTAAAGGATTCAATTCATAAGCCTATTTTCAGAAGAAGCAGGATAGATATCTTGTATCCAGACATCCAGGAAGACATTAAGCAGTTCGTCAGAGGCTCAGATGGGAACAGTACTACTTGTCCAACATTTGTTTGTAATTATGAAGAGGAAATTTTGGTTGCCACCATAACAGAAGGCTGTTATTGACATTTGATGGATTCAAACTACAACACCAAATGCCCTGCAAAGGTACAGGGCAGTCTTGCACAATAAAGTGTTTTTTTTTTTTTTTCTCTGAATGCCAAGAGCAACCCCTTGAAGAAATGTTGTTAGCCAACAGATTCCTTGAGGACAGAGTTTATATTTTGTTCCTCTGAGTATTCTAGCAGCTAATATAGTGCCTGACCCGCAGTGAATGCATATTGAAAACGGACTTCAGCCGCTTGTCAGTGATCTAATAGGAATGAATCAATGTATGAATTTATATTGACTCAGTGGTAGAGACAATAAGAACTCTTGTGTCTGAGCAGAGATTAAAAAAAGCAGTCTTTTCTCAGTTGTAAAAAAATGATAATAATAATTAGAAGTATCAGAAATGTTAAGTAATAGAGATGAGAGTGGTAACCCCAATTGAAAAGCAACAATAAAAACTGATATTTATATAAGATTTTAATTTCAATGCTTTATTAACTACATGGGCTGGAAGTGGAGTCTCGAACTCCTAGCTTAAGCAATTCTCCTGCCTCTGTTTTCTAAAGTGCTGGGATTACAGGCATGAGCCATTGCACCTGGCCTTGGAAGATATTTTTACGCATGCATTTGTGGAAAGGAGCAGCGGCTTAGAAAACATGGAACAAAAATAGAGAATAAATAAGGGAAAATCACTTGCCCTTGGTTTTCAAAAGACCCACAAAACCAACCACTGCCCTCTGTGATGGAGACATTCTTTAGTCAGACTCAGTGTAATAGTTCCGAAGCAGCAAGGGTAATCGTATTGATTTTGAAGGAATGTCTGGTTAATTTTTCACAAGGCGTAGATCCCTCAAAAATCAATAACTTTCTGCTGTATCTTTATTCCTCTGAATAAACTGTGTCTGTCAGAGAAACTTGATTCTTAAGCTCAATTGGATTCATAAAACATTCACAGACACATAGCACAAAAGAAATGTAAGCTTTCCCTAGGAGTGGTAAGTATTTAACCTCAACATAGGACAAAGGCTCCTTTTCTGATATATTCTTGTCCTTGAACAGGCATTAGTAGGGACTGTGACTTCTGTTATGTAAATGCTTCTTTTAAGCATTGGTTCCCTTCCCTAAAGGAAAGAACCTTCCATAGAAGAGATAAAGTGCATATCTGGAAAGCAGAGCTTAAGTAAGTATCTTTTTTAAAAATCTGAGATTATTAGGGTGGCTGTTAAAAATGTATTCATTCTATTGTTCTTTTATTTACCAAGATCAGAGTACAGTTATAAATATTTTTGGAACAAATAAAAATATCCTTTGGGGCCAGAATTAAAATGTTATCTAATAATAGAACTTAAGGAAATCATTGAGTGACTCCTGTTCTTTCATTTTATAGAGGAAAAAGGTAATGCCCAGAGAGGTTAAGTATTCTTCCAAAGGTCACACAGTAAATGTCTCATTTATTAAATTGGAAATGCCACTTTGAAAAGAAATCAATGAACACTCATTTATCAAGGACAAGGAACGTGCAAAGTTGAAAACCACGATAATGTCTGGATTGGAATAAATATAGAATGCAAGAACTCAACTAATAGAAACAGGGAAAAGAAGATAAAAGAGAACATTCTACAAATGTATTTCAATGCTAGAAAAGCTGCCCACATTCAGCTAAATATCACTGATGACTCATTTTCCTATGAATCCAGCTATAACACTTGACAAGTAAAACTGGTCATTGCTATCCAGATTATTCTTATGTCATAGTTTTGAACTCTTTGGTATAAAAAAATCCCAACATAACTTTAAATACCTAATGTAAAACATGCACAAGCAATTTATTGGCAAGGTGGATAGGCATCATTTTAAAGAGATATATAAAGAAAATGCAAAGTCCCCAGCTAATCCAGTGATTAATTAAACCACTTTATTCTGAGCTCCCATAGCTCTAAATAGCCTTTTGTTCTTATCTCAGCTCTGTGTGTGTGTTTGTGTGTGTGTGTGAATAGGTGGGCTTGTGCACACATCTGTATGTATGGTCAGAAGTATCTCAGAGAACAGAGATACTTAGGGTAACATTAGATGCTGCTTAAAATGAGATAAATTTTATTTGAATACTCTTAGTTTTCTTTGCTTTGTTGATGTTTTAAAGATTAAAACATAGAAAAAGTTATTGAAACCAGTTATGTTTTATACTGGTTTCCAACTAGGACTCTTGCCATGTTAAACAAACATAGCCTTCACTTTACAGTCTGAAATATGATTAAGAACAAATTCTAGGGGCTGGGCACAATGGCTCATGCCTGTAATCCCAGCAATTTGGGAGACTGAGGTGGATGGATCACGTGAGGTCAGGAATTTGAGACCACCCTGGGCAACATGGTGAAACTCCATTTCTACTAAAAGTACAAAATTAGCCAGACATGGTGGTATGTGCCTATAATCCCAGTTCCTTGGGAGGCTGAGGCAGGAGAATCACTTGAACCTGGGAGGTGGAGGTGCGGTGAGCCAAGATCACACTACAGCACTCCAGCCTGGGCAATAGAGTGAGATCCTATGTCAAAAAAACAAAGGAACCAACTCTGCGACCCATTCTTCCCTGAAGATGGTGCCGAGCATCCTTTACTACAAGTTTTAGGGGTATTTTAGAAACGTTAATGTCTTTTAGGCCAACTGACCATGCCATGGACGGCACGGTAACCTCTGTGACCTGCACATACATTCCAGATGAGTTCCTGGAACCAGAAAGCCTGAAGTAACTGGAAGACCACAAAAAGGGAAAGAATGAGGTGGTGCCTAACTAACTTTGAAACATTCTGCTATTTTTCTTTATTCGCTCCTTAACTGATAAGGCAACTGGAATTTGTAACTGACTTTGGTCAACCTCATGACTCCAGACTCTACAACCCCCTCCCAGCTTGCAAAACCACCCTGAACTGTATCTCCGTAACTTTCCACTGCCTACCCCAAACCTATAAAACCAACTCCTATCCTACCACCCTCCTCTGACTCTCTTTTTGGACTCAGCCTGCCCGCACTCAGGTGAATAAACAGCCATGTTGATCACACAAACCCTATTTAGGGGGTCTCTTTGGGGCCAGAATTAAAACGTTATCCAATAATAGAACTTAAGGAAATCATTAAGAGATTCCTGTTCTTTCATTTTATGACTACAAAAATGCTTAAAATCATTCTAAATCTGGATTTTTAAAAAATGATGCATTGAAGATTTTTTAAAAATGATGCATTCTAAATCTGGATTTTTAAAAATTGAAAAAATATAATTTTTGCCAACACTATATTTTCCACAAATGGAACAGGAACTACTGACATAATACTGAAAAGGTCATTTAAACACACACGGACTACAAACTGCATAATAGAACATATCTGCGACAAGTGTGTTTGGATATTAACTTCTTTTTTGTATATTTAGGACCTAGCAAAATGATTAGCCAGGCATCCTTTAAAAAAGTAGAAAATGTCTCTTTTAACTCTCGTTTTCTCTGTGGATTCTTTGATATATCTCATGTTGTCAATGGTCTGAGTATGCAGTGGGAGAGCTATCAACTTTTCCTGGATATTTAAAATTCATAAGATTAAAGATTGCTTCATCTTTCAATCTTTAACTGATCGAAGTGAAAAAAATGTCGTTCTAGAAACTGCACTGCTATTACATTTTAAGCTCTAATTATTTGTGTTGTTAATTACACATATTTAAAGCCTTCATTTTTTTCTACCCAACATCTCAAAATGTTTGCTTTTAGTGATCAATCCTAAACCACCATTTATCTATCTTGACTGACACTGTCACATTCTGCCCTGACTCTCAGGTCCCCTCTGATGTGAGCGTTTTATGACATGTCACATGTTGTACAACAGAGGGGTTTTATTCTGTGCTCTGGCTGTTGCTGGAATGGGGGTTTCCAGGGTGAGTCTGTGCCTTAAGTGCGTCATCTATACAAAAGTTCTTGGCCCTTGAAACATGTCCTCTGTAGCTGAAATGCTGCTGTTCAATCAATTCATAGTCACTATCATGAAGATTGCTCCCAATCCCGAGACCATTTTCTGTTCCTTAAAAGCACCCTACTGTATTAGTTAAAATATTTGCATCCAGCTACTGTGAGAGACAAAGCCCTGAGGATTTAAGGCTTAAAGCTGTACTGGTTTATTCTTGCTTTTGTCTCAGTCTAATGCAGGTCAAGCCATGCTCCGTCTCTTGAAACTGTATAGTCTGGAACATGCAGAAAGATAACAGAAGAGGCACAATCTTCACTCCCTTAACTTTCTATCCAGAGTACTGTGTGCCCAGTTCAGCTTGTGTTTCACTGGCCAACAGTAACTACAAATTATCTAATTTTAAAGGAGATTGCCAAAGGTAAAGGATCCCAGGATATTTGGTGAGTGTTAAAAATTTTTTCTTTGTACACCTTCATGTCTGGCTTTTAGCTATAATATAAATAGTGTATTGGTTTCTGTTCTCTACTGGAGGATATTTTCAGTCCTGATAGTATCTAAACTTGTACCCAGTTGATACTCTAGTTGCGCATCATAAGATTCAATTTAGAACAAGTTTAAGCATATATTTAACACCTGGTGCTAAAATATAAAACAGCCAGTGGGCTGCTTGTGTAGCATCTTACTGGGTCAAAAGCATGAGGGATTGAGTGTTAAATTAGTTTCCATAGGTAAGAACCCTTGTAGCAGAGTAGAGACTTCAGTTCAAACTTGATTTTGCTAATTTGACCGTGTCACAGTGCTTTAATGTCTTCATCTGAAAGAATGAAGCTCACAGTGAAGCATTTACTGTGACTCACTTTGTGAAGAATAAAGGAAATCAAAGAGCTAAGAAAACCTTTGGAACATCTAAACTACCACATAAATACAAATTACTGTATGTTGATGATGCTATGTGCATTCTGTAACTTAAACCCGCATGATTGTATGTAGCCTTCCTATGAAAATGAAAAAATGCTGTCTATTAGAACTATAGATTAGATATCAGATACATTTGAACTAAACTTTACTATATTACTATGAAAAAAGGAAAACACCTAGTTTCTAATTTATATTGTTATACAGATAATAAAAAATAAATATAATAATTCATAAACTTCTACTTTTGAAAACTAGCTAGTCAAAAAGAACGTTTATGCTGCTACAAACATATATTTTCCTATATAACCATGTTGCTAAAATGTAGCTCCCTTGACAAGACTTCATGTTGGAAAAAATATTTTAAAATGCATAACTCATTAAAAATAATTTATTGTATTGCAGGAGAATTTATATGGCTACCTTGTTTCAATGGGTTCTTTCTCACTTTGACATACGACTTCTTTTTCTTTTTTTTAGTAACACACTAGGAAAGGTAGAGTTAATGTTATAAGGATCCAAGTGCTTGAAAAAGCATCCCTCCATTAGGATACCTAAGCTGTGATTTTGTTTTATTGTTGTTTTTCTTTTTTCCTCTGTCACTTTTGAAAACTTGAGAAGTCTAAAAATCAGTATTTCTCACTACTATTTTAATGCTTTGTGAAAATACAAAACTCTCAGTCAGTATTTAAAAGAGGATCTGGAAGGTCACATATGGCTATATATTAGATATGTAACAACTCTTCTTCTAGCAATTCTTTTATAGCATGAGTTATTTTACAAATACTTGAGTGGCATCATGGATGATTTTATGAATCCTTATTAACTTTTGACATGTCCAAGCCATCTCTCTTTAATATGACTTTAAGTCATTAAGCAGTATAAGATGATGAGTGCCTAAGACAACAATGTAATGACCTTCAGTGACCACAAAATGATTCCTCTTCTCCATGGGTGGAAAAGGGAATGATAGGTATTTTTTTCCCATCTCACACTCACTCCACTGTAGGGTCACTATGCACAGAATGTTTTGCTTGTTTGAATTTTCCAGCTGGTTATCTTGCTGTGCCATTGCTGTACAGCTCCAGTTTTAAGGGAATATCAGGAGGGTGCTATTTGAAGCTGGACGAGACCTTGAAAGTGACGTGTTACATTTTTGTTGTTCGTGATGGTCATCTTTGTCTTCTCAGAAACACTTTGTTTAACAAGCATGGCATTCAATAGAAAGAATTTAAAGCTCAGGTTTCCTAAATCTTATCCATATTTGACTTGGCAAAGTAAATATTTTGTCATTTAAGCTCTAACATGGACTTCTAGGTATATTTGGCAGAATAAAATGATCTTATCAACCACTTCTTAGAATGTCTGTAGTTCTTTTCTCAGTCATAGTAAGGCACTGTTAATAAATACACACTTTCCGTTAAAAGATTAATGGATGTTAGAGATTTAAAATGGCAACAAATGTTTTGCTACATAACCTATTGAAAGTCTATGTGCCACTGACTTAAGTCTAGGATGCGTAGATAACTCTTTCACCAATAGAATACAATGGGATTGATGAATAGCAGATTCCTGGGTGAGGATTAAGACATTGGCTGCTTCGTCTTCCTCTTTCTTGAATCATTCATGCTTTGACTCTTGAATAGTAATGCAGAGTCTTCCTAATCTGCTGAATAGACCACATGGCGAGGGTCTGAAAGAATATGAAGAGAAAGAGAGGGTCCCAGTGAAGTCCAGCCTTCCAGCCATTCCCTAACCATGAGACATCAGAAATATGAATAAAGTTGACTTGGACCCTCCAGAACAACAAAGATCCCAGCTTAATATCCAGATGATTACATGAAGAAGAAGAATTGCCCAGCTAAGCCCCGTACAATTCTTTACAAAACCATAAGGAATAATGAAATGGTTATTCTTTGGAAATTACCAGGTCTGGGAAAAATTTGTCACATGACAATAGATAAATCTAAACAGCATGAACAATGTATGTAACGCTTACTTTTTGGAATCCTACTGTTCAAAGTCTGGCATATGTTGTATTATTGAGTAGATAAACATAAGTATATATTCAGCTATTGAGTTATTCAGGTTATTGTGTGAGTATATAAATACAAGTTAAAAAGTAGATTCTTGAATGATGGAAAGATGCATAAAATAGGACAATTTGACTCATTTGTTGAATCATCAGATGAAAGATGCAATTAAACCATCCTATTCCAACAGTTTGGGCAATAAGGAGACTCGAGATAAAGAAAACATTTTCAGCTGATTTGAAGTTAAGCCCTAAGGTGTACATGTAAGGCATATAATTAAAAACCACTCTTAACAAACATTAAAATGCTTTTAATAAAATAATATATTTGGTTTTGTGCATTCCAGAAGGGGTTGGTTTACTTCCTATATGAAAAAAATACATTTACTTAACAAATTTTATTTTCTAAGAAATATGCAAAGATGAGAAACATAAAAAGAATATATTTATAGCTCCCATCCCAAACCACTGTACAGCAGGGCCATCACATATATTTCATAGAATAAACCATACAACCGCAGGTGATGCCATTTACATAAACTGTGTTGTTGAGAATGACACCTCTAGGACATCTGCAGGACACAACTTGCACAACAAAACACTGCCTTCCTATTCCCCAGAAGAGTCTCATTAGATCTGAAGGAAGCAACTCTTCAAATATTTATATTTGTCTCTTCTTCTTTCCTCAGAAACACCTCTCAGCCACCTACATCATTTATTTTTTGCCAACACTATTTTTTCAAAACTCTTTTGTTACTTATGCATAGACAGTTATTTCCGTGAACTGAGGAGCGCATAGTAGAGCAATGCCAAAGATGAGAGCAAACACTGATAATAGGGTTCATTACTTCCTAAAGTACTAATTAAATGATCTCAGGAACAAACTACAGGCAGGCTTTGCCTTTATCCCTTCATTAAATAGTCTGGCCAGGATCACCAACAATCTCATCACTGCTGATTGCAATGGTCACTTTCTAGTGCTCATCCCACTTGGACACAATTTTGTATTTCCTTCTTTTTATAATGTGACAAAATTTTCTGGTTTTCTTCTTTCATTGGCTGCTCTTTTCCAGTCTATTCTGCTTCTTCTTCTTCAACTGCTCTTCATCAAGTAAAATTAGATACAGTTCTTGGCTCTCATCTCAGTCTTATGGCCTTAAGTACCACCTGTATATCCGAAATTTCCTGTATCTCTTCTCTGATGCCCAGACTCACATATAAAATTACCGACTTGACATCTCCATTTAAATGTCCAATAAACATCTGAATCTCACCACATTCAAAACCAAATTTCTGATATTCCCATTTCCCAAAACAATTTATCCTGCATTTAATAACAATTTCATTTCTCCATTGTTCAGGGAAACCTGACTTGGAGCCACCCTTGACTCCTCTCTTTTTCTCACTCCTCCCATTCAATTCATAACAACTTTCATTTGCTCTACCTGCAAGGCATATCCAGATTCTTACTACTTCTCATCTCTTCCACCAAAATGGTCCTAGCAACAATCATCTCTGGGCTAGATTATCATCCCCTAACTGGACTCCTGGCATCCACCCTACAGTCTATCACGAACATGGTAGTGCAAGTGAATTTCTTAAGCCCAGTCTTATACATCTTCTGTTCAAAACCTTTGATGATTACCTATTTTCACCTGTTACTTTTCTTTTCTCATTTCTAATAATCTTCCTCTCTCTTGTTCTATTCTTGACATGGTGGTCTTTTTGCTATTCTGTTATTTTTCACAGTGTTCTATTCTTTTTCACAGTGAACATATATGTCCAAATATGTTGCTGTTTTAGGCCATTTGAGCACACTATTTTCTGCTTTGACATCTTCACAGCAGCTGCATAGCCCCCACCTCAAACCTTACATTGCTGAATGTTATCTCATTGACTATTCCACTTGAAAGTCGACCACCCACCATCCCATCCCTTCTGTGTTACTGTTCCTTACTACAATTTTATTTATGGAATAACATCTGCCACTTTCTAATAAAAAAAATTTGCTTTTCTTGTTTACTTCTTCGTTCTAGAATATAAGTTGCTAAGAGCCAGGGGTTTAGTCTGTTATATTTATTAAGGACTCTCTAGCACATAGAAAATACTTGCTGCATAGTATACTTTTGGAACATACCTACTAAATTAATTAATGGGCAGGTAGAGTGCTGGGGTTCTAGGATGTCAGAAAAGATGACCAAATAAAAGAAGTCTATGAATTCCCAAATCCCAATAAAATTGTCTGCAATTAAAAATAGGTATCAAACAGTGTAGGAGTATTACTGCATTCCAATAAAATTGATGCAGAATAAAATATTTGTGGCTTATAATTATTTTTTCAGTGATTCATATAGGATAAGAGGGAGGCTGGTTAAAACTGAAGTAATGTTTCTAGATGATCAGAGCTTATTTTATTTATTTATTTATTTATAGTTCTGGGATGCATGTGCAGGATGTGCAGGTTTGTTACAAAGGTAAACATGTGCCATAGTGGTTTACTGCACCTACCAACCCATCACTCAGGTATTAAGCCCAGCAGGCATTGGCTGTCCCTTCTAATACTGTCCCTCCCCCTACCCAACCCCCTAGACAGGCCCCAGTGTGTGTTGTTCCTCTCCCCATGTCCACATGATCCCATCATTCAGCTCCCATTTGTAAGTGAGAACATGCGGTGTTAGGTTTTCTGTTCCTGCCTTAGTTTGCTGAGGATAATGGCTTTCAGTTTCATCCATGTCCCTACGAGGGCATGATCTCATTCCTTTCTATGGCTGCATAATATTCCATGGTGATTGTGTGCCACATTTTCTCTATCTTATCTATCATTGATGGGCATTTCAATTGATTCCACGTCCTTGCTTTTGTGAACAGCACTGACTGCACTGAATAGATGTGTGCATGTATCTTTGTAATAGAATGATTTATAATCCTTTGGGTATATACCGAGGATTGGGATTGCTGGGTCAAATGGTATTTCTGGTTCTAGATCTTTGAGGAATTGCCACACTATCTTCCACAATGGTTGAAGTAATTTACATTCTGACCAATGGTGTAAAACTGTTACTATTTCTCCACAACCTCACCAGCATCAATTGTTTCTTGACTTTTTAGTAATGGTCATTCTGACTGACATGAGGTGGTATCTCATTGTAGTTTTGATTTGCATTTCTCTAATGATACTGATTAAAGGGAGCACGTCTGCCAGGAGCTCTTGACCTGCAAGAGGGTTCCAACCTGGATAGGGGGGTGCACGGAAGACAAAAGATGACAGAAAGCGGGGTCTGGAGGGTGGAGAAGCCTATGCCTCACCAACAGTTTATTCATGCTCAGGGTCAGTTTATATACCTTTCTTAGGTATGTGCCTACATGATATAAAGGGGAAGATAAAGTCTTAAAGTGGAAAAACAGCAACGCAAAACAAGGACAATGGAACGGTTAACTTACACATTCCACCAGAGCAGGTGGTCACATTATCACATCAAAGGGTAAGTCGTTTATCTTTAAGAATAGTCAGCAAAGTCGTAGCCATGTCTTTGTAGAAAACTCAATTATCGTTCACAGTACATCTCGACTGCATGACCATCTGGTAATGGCTCACAAAGTTTATCTTTAACCTAAGTCTCTTTCTGTTCCTGCTTTCCCATAGCTCGACTTCCCTCAACTGGAGACACTGTTTCTGGGCTCAAGCCCTCTGTATTGTGAAGCCCAATTTAAGGGGAGCCTCACTCAGGAGAGTTCCCCACAACTGATATTGAGCTTTTTGCAAGTTTGTTGGCTGTATAAATGTCTTCTTTTGAGAAGTGTTTATGTCCTTTGTCCACCTTTTAATGCGGTTGTTTGTTTTTTTCTTATAAATTTGCTTGAGTTACTTGTAGATTCTGAATATTAGACCTTTGTCAGATGGATAGATTGCAAAGATTTTTCTCTCACTCTGTAGATTGCCTGTTCACTCTGATGATAGTTTCTTTTGCTGTGCAGAAGCTCTTTAGTTTAATTAGATCTCATTTGTCAATTTTGGCTTTTGTTGCAATTGATTTTGATGTTTTCATCATGAAATCTTTGCCCATGCATATGTCCTGAATGGTTTTGCCTAGATTTTCTTCTAGGGTTTTTATTGTTTTCGGTTTTACATTTGTCTTTAATCCATTTGAGTTAATTTTTGTATAACGTGTGAGGAAGGGGTCCAGTTTCAGTTTTCTGCACATGGATATTCAGTTATCCCAGAACCATTTGTTGAATAGGAAATTCTTTCCCCATTGCTTGTTTTTTTCAGGTTTGTCAAAGATCAGATGGTTGTGGATGTGCAATCTTTTTTCTGAGTTCTATATTCTGCGCCATTGGTCTATATGTATGTTTTTGTACCAGTACCATGCTTTTTTGGTTATTGTAGCCTTATAGCATAGTTTGAAGTCTGGTAGGTTGATGCCTCCAGCTTTGTTCTTTTTTCTTAGGATTGTCTTAGCTATACAAGCTCTTCTTTGCTGCCATATAAATTTTAAAATAGTTGTATTCTAATTCTGTAAAGAATGTTAATGCTCAGAGTCACACAACTACATGGAAACTGAACAACCTGCTCCTGATGATGCCTGGGTATATTATGAAATTAAGGGAGAAATCAAGAAGTTCTCTGAAACTAATGAAAACAAAAGACACTGTACCAGAATTTCTGGAATGCAGCTAAAGTAGTGTTAAGCGAGAAATTTATAGCACTGAATGCCCACATTTAGTGGGCAAAAGCTAGAAAGATCTCAAATCAACACAAGCATCACAACTAAAAGAACTAGAGAACCAAGAGCAAACAAACCCCAAAGCTTGTAGAAGACAAGAAATAACCAACATCAGAGTGGAACTGAAGGAGGTAGAGACACACAAAAAAAACTTTCAAAAAAATCAATGAATTCAGGAGCTGTTTTTTTTTTTAAATTAATGTAACAGACTGCTAGCTAGACTAATAAAGAAAAAAAAGAAAAAAATTAAATAGAAACAATGAAAAATGACAGAGAGGATATCACCACTGGCTTCACAGAAATATAAACTAATAAACAGAGAGTATTTTAAACAGCTACATTCAAATAAACTAGAAAATCTAGAAGAAATAGATAAATTCCTGGACACTTCCACCCTCCCAAGACTGAACCAGGAAGATGTTGAATCCCTGACTAGACCAATAACAAGTTCTGAAATTGAGGCAGTAATTAATAGCCTACCAATCAAAAAAAGCCCAGTACCAGATGGATTTACAGCAAACTTCTGACAGAAATACAAAGAGGAGCTGATGCCATCTCTTCTGAAACTATTCCAAACAATTGAAAAGGAGGGACTCCTCCATAAGTCATTCTATGAGACCAGCATCATCCTGATACCAAAACCTGGAAGAAATACAACCAAAAAAAAAAACTTCAAGCCAATATTCATGATGAACATCGATGTGAAAATTCTCAATAAAGTACTGACAAACCATATTCAATAGCACATCAAAATGTCCACCATGATCAAGTTGGCTTCATTCCTGAAATGCAAGGTTGGTTCAACATATGCACATCAATAAATGTAATCCATCACAAAAACAGATCTAAAAACAAAAACTGCATGATTATCTCAATAGATGAAGAAAAAGCCTTTGATAAATTTCAGCATCCCTTCCTGTTAAAAAGTCTCAACAAACTAGATATTGGAGTATATCTCAAAATAGTAAGAGCCATTTATGACAAACCCACAGCCAATATCATGCTGAATGGACAGATACTAGAAGCATTCCCCTTGAAAACTGGCACATGACAAGTATGCCCTCTCTCACCATTCCTATTCAACATAGCATTGGAAGTTCTGGCCAGGGAAATCAGGCAAGAGAAGAAATAAAGTGTATTCAAATAGAAAGGGAGGAAGTCAAAATATCTTTGTTTGCAGATGACATGATACTATATCTGGAAATCACCATTATCTCAGCCCAAAAGCTTCTTAAGCGGATACGCAACTTCAGCAAAATATCAGGATACAAAATTGATGTACAGAAATCACAAGCATTCCTATACACTAACAACAGGCAAGCAGAGAGCCAAATAATGAATGAATTCCCATTCACAATTGCTACAAAGAGAATAAAATACCTTGAGATACAGTTAATAAGGGAAGTGAAGGACTTCTTCAAGGAGAACTACAAACCTCTGCTCACGGAAACCAGACAGGACACAAATAAATAGAAAAATATTCCGTGCTCATGGATAGAAAGAATCAAAATCATGAAAATGGCCATAATGCCCAAAGTAATTTACAGATTCAATGCTATTCCCCTTAAGCTGTCATTGACATACTTCCCAGAATTGAATGATTTTTAAATAACTAAGTTGAAGGTGTTCAATGCTAAGGAATCAAGGGTAACTCCTATATCATCTGAGGGGAGTTAGACATATAGATAACATTCTACTGAGTCTGAATCTTGGTCTCAGATCAGGAACCATTTGAAATTGGTTCATATCCATTTATCAATTACTTATTAAACACCTAATATGTTCCCAGTACAGTTTTGAGGAATTGGGTATGCTATGGGAACACACACACACACATGATCATATAAAAGACACTTGTATAAATCAGGAAAACAAAACACAAGTATCATCACATATGTGACATACTATGAGATACAAGGGAGGTAGCTGCTGGAGTTGGCAGGAAGGATTCACAATGGTGATGCCATTCGTGTCGAGTCTGAGCAGGAATTTTCCTAATGGAGACAAGTGAGGTTTATTAGAGACAAAGGGAGCAACATGTATATCAACACAGAGGAGTTTCAGGGTGAGATCTGTTTGGGAAGAGGGAACAATTTTCTTTGCAGAGTCTGGAAATTCAGCATGGGGAACAAAGGAATGAATTGGCAGATGTGTAATTAGAGCAGTGGGGATTACTCTCTCTTTTCCAGCACATTCCTTCATGTGAATACTTGAGTCTTGAATGTTTACCAGATACTGGTGCTGTCCTAGACATCATCTGAAATGCTGGATAAACAATGACAACACACAGTAACCCTTACCTAAAAGGGCACGTGGTCTAATGCAGATGAGGTATATGTGTGTGTATGGGGGTGTTTGATGTGAGTGTCTGTGTGTGTGTGGTGTGTATATGTGTGTAGTGTATATGTTGTATGTTATCTGCATATGTATGTGTGATGTGTATGTAGATGTGTGATATGTGTGTATGTGTGTAATATGTGTGTGATGAGTTTGCTGTGATGTGTATATATGTGCATGATAAATGCATGTGTGCTTATGTGTGTGGTGCATGCATGTGTGTGTGTGGTGTGTGCATGTATGTGTGTGCTTGCATATGTATGGTGTATGATGTGTGTATGTGTGTGTTGTGTGTATGTGTGTGGTGTATTTATGTGGTTGTATATGTGTGTGTTGTGTGGTGTGTTGCAATATGTGTGTGTGCTGTTTGTATATATGTGCATGGTGTGTGTGTGTGTGTGGCATGTATACATATGTGCTTTATGTGCATGGTGTTTTGTGGCATGTGCATATGTGTGTATGGTGTGTGTATGGCATGTGTATGTGTATGTGTGTGGTGTATGTATGTATTTGGTAGGTGTACAAGTGTGTTTGTATGAGTATGTAGTTTGTATGATGTGTGTGGTGTGTGTATGTGAATATGTATGAAGAACAAAGGGAGTGGACACAGCACATGCATATTAAGGGTCCAGAGCTGCAGGAAGGGGAGTTTGAAAAACTTCACTTCATCCCTTTTGGATCAATGGCAACGACTGGACAAGTATCTGGTGGAGATAAGCAGCACTGTGCAGTAAGACCCGTGGTGCACCGTCCTGAACACATAAAGTGTTCTGCTTATAGAATCTTGGAAATATTATACGGAAGAGAATGATAGGTCTAAAATCTACCAGTTAGAGAGTCCCCACTGTTTGTAGAAGAATAACTGACTTGAAGAAAGTAGTTAATAGGGTTCAAGGTGATCAGAAATTCAAGTACATTAAGGACCAAAATGTTTTCATTGGGTCTATTAAAACTTTTGGGGACAAATTGTGTAGAAAATGGGGGACGATGGAGGTTTTATTCAGTGGCCAGGGCCTACCTGATAGAACATTTTAGAAAGATAGATCCAGAAGAATGAATTATGGGGGTGGAGTTTGGCTCAGTGAGGTAAAGTCTAGCAAATGCCAATGTACATCTGAATGACAGGTGCGGCAGTGGGATGAGCTGATGGAATAAAGAATCACTTTTGTGCTGTTAAAAATAGATTATAAGATTTTCTGTGGCTTTGAGCCTTAAAATGGAGAAATTCCAACACAATTATTCAAATTACTGGCAACATTGAGTTATCCAAGCATAATTCAACTTCTGAGGATCAAAGTTACTTGTTGTTTGTTTGTGTATTTAGAACACAGAAAAAAATAGAAGACAAAGAATAATAGAAAAATGTATGCTATAGAAAATAAATGGAATGATTAGAATACATTGAAACCTCAAACATAAAACTGGAAGAAACAGAAATGATTGTAAGTTTGAGGTGGGTCCTGAAAAAAGCAAAAGGCATTCCCTTCATTGATTTTATAGTTTCATCTAAAATATAACTGAGAAGGAAATGAAGTCCGAGTCATGCTTCTGGTACCTTACAATGGCATGCAGTGGGTACATCATCATCCAAGGTCTATAACTCTGGAGACAAGAAATACAAGATGAGAGATTTGCAAACATGTCAGATAAGAAATTGACACCTGGAGTAGTTGTGGGCATGGGCTGAAAGTGACATTGCTAGCACCTCTGCAAGCATAAGGTGAAAGATAAGAGGAGAACCAAGTCATCCAGTGACACTCTGCCAACTCACGGATCAATCTCAGCCACCAGCAAGGTTGTGACTGACAGCTGCACTCTGGGGATACACTAGTGTTAGAAAGCCAGAGACTTTGAAAGAAAGCAACCTCAAAGCTGGGTGAATGGGTTAGAAAGATAGCTACTAAAGCATAAAAGTAAAAATCCCAAAGTTGCTCACCATAAAACACAGCACAAATGCTTGTGTTTGTATTTTATTTATGAAAAACGTTATCCATCATTAACCCATTCATTCTTCTTTGAATGATTTTAGCATAGAGGGAGCTAAAAGGGGAATGAAGCTAGCATTTGTTGAACACATGAGAATTTCATGAGAATTGGTCTTCTGCATACTACTCAAAATTTTCAGCGAAATTTCCAAAACCATGAAATGATGGTTGTGAGTGGATTTCTTAAGTGACCTGGAGAAGCTGAGTAGTTGATGACGGGCAGATCCAGGACATGAGAAAACAATGCACAAAGACCCAATGAGTTGGGGCAGAGCCTGTTCTGTCATTGTGGATTGGTTGGAATAATAAGAAATCAGAAGAGATCTTCAGACTTCTCTAAGCTATGGAAATTGAGAGACACAAATAGACTGTAGAATTTCAGGCATAAGAAAGCTGATCGCTGATAACAGAACTTGGGTTTACTATATGACAGAGAGGTGAGCAAACATACACGGACTATGACAAAGAACATGAAAACAACCAGAAACGAGGCATCATTCTGGACTCCACCCTCTTCTTCTCTGCAATAGGCTCTCATAGTTGTCATTTTCTCCATCTCCGCTGCCCCTGCTCTGGTCTTGGCTACCATCTTTCTTCACCTTGAAATACCTAATCAATTCCTCTGCCTCTTCTCTTGGCTATCTATGACACATTTTCTACACAGAAAAAAAAAAGCAATTTTAATAAAATAATCTGAGAGCTTCAGATTTGTGCTTATAAGAAAATCTAGACTCTACCTTGACATCTACATGCTCCTTTCCACCCCCCCAATCCTGCTGTAGGCTTTGACTATCCACAGAAAATCATCAGCTTCACCCTCCACCCTCATTTACTAGCTTCCAGTCTCATGATCTATAGTTCATACATAACACATACTCAGCTCTTTCCTGTGTCCTAATCTCTGCACATGCTGTTCCCTTTGCTGAGACATCTTTATTTCTATTCTTCTAACCGTTCTGTTTTTCTCCTAGTTTAAAGTAAGTCTTCTGGGAGATCGTCTTATCTTTTTAAATCAGTGGCTACCTGATTAAAAAGATAAGAAGTATCTCAGCACTTGTTTATTTTATTGATAATACTTTTTGCTATTTGTAATTAATTTACATAGTCTTATGGTGTCTTTTAGTTGTTGACTTATTTTTCTTTTTGGTATGGAAGGATGTTGGCTAGGTTTCATAAATCTGTCTCCACATGAGTATGGAAGATATGTAAGGGTAAGAACAGACAGTGTCTATGTTTTTTAAAATAATGAAACTCCCAGTGCGTAGTGAAGTATTTGGCATAGATAAGATGATCCATAAATTTTCATTGTATGACCCACTGATTGAACAAATGAATGAATTATACTTTGATGGAGTAAGCTGTCTAGAGGATCTCAGAGAGATATGAATGTGGAATTCTATGTAGCCAGCATTCTCTTCTTTTTAGCCTGCCATAATTTCTTCTTTGATGCATAGGGACATACCTGGATCCTTAGTAGATGAGCCATACAGGGCTACTGAGGCATTGCCACACTGTTGATTTGTGGCGGGAAGTTGGAAGGTACCATCCTGTACTGATGGCCCTAAGTAGGGCATAAGGGCCTAGGCAGAGAAGCCCTTTGAGACAGTGGGAAAACTCATGGCAGGGATTGTGGGAAAGAGCAGGCTGATAAGCATAGAGAAAGGTCAAATGGAAAAAGCAGCTAAGCCATCTTAGTTCTAACATCCTAGGGAAGGCTCAATTTGTTGGATAGAATGAAGTGGGAAACTAGAATTGCAGAGCTGAAACGATGGTACCAAATTTGGAGCAGAGACTTTACAGGATGCATCCATGGAAAGTAAAAGAAAAAAAAAGAAAAGAGTGGGAACGTGGGCCCAACTACTACAAACAGTGTTTGCAGGAAAAAGTCATGAAAGTGACCCTGTCAATTAGCTAGAGAAATGATAATGTTTAATAGCAGTCTCTGAAGTCCTGGGCTGATGTTATTGGAGCAGAGAAGCCGTGATTAGTTAGATGTGACATGGGCTTCATCAGGACTTATTAGGTAAAGCAACTACACTTCTTTCCAATTCTTACTGTTTAGCGAGTGAAATCCCCTTATATTCCACCATTGAGTCTCAGGAACTGCCTAGAAGATTGCAGTCACTGGCAGTCTCTGCGGAGATCCTAGATAGGACAGGGCACTGATATGAGCACTTTTAAGTATTGAATAGTTAAGTCAATTAATATATTCTAAAATGTTTTCCCTCTGATGAAAACAAATGTCAATCAAATAAATTAAGTATATAAATTTCATAGCTATTAAAATGTATATAGGCTACATTAAAAAACATAAGGCCAAACTACACGCCCTGGCATTGTCTTTTGGTTGTATAAGCTGATTTGTCAAAATGGGTCATCTCCTTCAATGGTAATTATTGAATAAATATAAAACCTTTCTGGACACAGTGGCTCATAGCTGCAATCCCAGTACATTGGGAGGTCAAGGCTGGTGGATCACCGGAGGTCAGGAGTTTGAGACCAGCCTGGCCAGTGTGATAAAACCCTGTCTTTACTAAAAATACAAAAATTAGCTGGGCAAGGTGGCACACACTGGTAATTCCAGCTATTTGCGAGGCTGAGGCAGGAGAATTGCTGGAATCTGAGAGGCAACGGTTGCAGTAAGCCAAGATATCACCACTGCACTACAGCCTGAGCAAGAGAATGAGACTCTGCCTCAAAAAAAAAAAAAAAAAAAAAAAACAACACCAAAAAATGGATGCCTTGAAAATTGACACAAAAGACCTAATAATTACAAGGATAACAATAATGATTATATTATTGACCATGTAATAGTGATTTATGGAATCATATTGAACACTTTTAAAGCACTTATTATATGTTACTCAAAAGCAAATAATATATATTCACTTTTATACAAGAATGTCTGAGACATAATTGACAATTTTCTAAAGATTTTATCTGTCTCATTTGTTTATGTTTAAACCTTATTATAAAATAATTTTAATGGCTCCAGTCATGATTTTCAAAAATAAAGGTAAGTTTTCAAATGCCATAACCATATTTAAACTAGCACTGTGAATTTCTATTTAAAAACAGTCAAATACACAGTACGATTAGAATGACTCGTTCTGAAAGTATAAGGAAGTATAAGAGGAAAATGGATATACTGTATGTAGTTTTAGACCTCAAAACATGTACATCCATCTCTCCTTCTTCCACATGTATATGCACTTTTATCTATTAATTGCATATTTTATGTATGTATATATCTATACATAACATATATGTCTTTATGTGGATATTTATGTATATATAAAATATCCTTTATACCTCTTCATGCCTCTGACAACTTTTGGAATCATGTAATTGATTGCTTCCTGGAATTTCTGGGTAGAATAATAACACGTTGGGTGGCATTTTACATGATTTGTGTAAATAATACAGGTTTCCACGCTGAATACCCTAAGAGTTGGGAAAAACCTGGAAAAGATTAAAGTGATAATATCACTAAACAACTGTAATCATTGTCTTTATCTTTTTGAAACATCTGCCTTCATTTCTTTTATCCCAAACTCTTTGGTCACATGTCACTTTTCTGAGGCACATGGATTAACTCTGAATTCTTTCACATACAGTTTGCCTTTAGTCAAGATGAAATTAAACTGCCCTTTAGAGTACTTGGGTGATATTAAACCACCTCGGTATGTATTGTGAATTCCAAAATAATCTAGAACTTTGAATAAAAAAGAGTATTTACAAGTCTTCTATTGATTTTCCAGAAATCGAGCTCAATTTTGGAAAGATGAATAAAGCTGAATTAGCTCTGAGACTGTAGTAAATGCAGAACATTTAAAAGATTGCAATTTTCTATCCCTATTTCAATGTGTGCTTCTATAAATAATTTCCAGATGAATTATATTTAAGAGACAAATGGAAGTATAAGCAACAGTTAATATTTGGCAGCAAACTTGTTCAATTTTATATTGTTTAAGACAGATAGTGATATAATAAGAGGTATTTCAACTTCAAGAGTTTTGTTTCTCATTCTGAATTCATATTCCAAGCTTTCAGAAATATTTCACTAAATGGGAAATTCCATCAAATTTAAGAAAGGAGACATAAGGAGATAATTGAAAGCAAACCAATTGAGGAAAAAAGCATTTACATAACTCTTAATGAGTCCCTATCTTTGGCACACCAATTTCTCCAGCTTCTAGTCTGCTAATCTGAGACAAATTCATCAAAAAGAGCATTCAATCTTTACTTTTTGAAGAGATGTCAGATTTTGGTTTGAATACTTCACTGAAGGAAGCTGTACTATCAACTTTAAATTGCTTTTTATTATTTAGCTAGATTGTATAGATTGTATATGTCTTAGTTGGCCTAGAGGGTGACTAAAATTTTGATTGTTCAAGTAATATATGAATAGAACAATGTTGTACAAAGTTTGCTTTTTTAAAATGCAATTCTATGAGAGGTACCATTTTATGGCATGTACCCCTCAAATTTTTCTTAAAGTCAGAAACATCCAAGCTTCATTTAAAAAGTAAAATCCATGACATGAAGTATGGCATATAGTGAAAGATAACTTCATAATAATGAAGTTTCATGGATCATAGAAACTTCATGGATTCCTCCATGCTTGGGGTAGAAAAACAATGAGGACTCATGGACCCTGGTTGTAATTACATTGCTAATGGCACGTTTTACGTACATTTATCAGGTAAAACTATCTTTATGACACATTGCAAATTTTCTCTCTGATTTATAGATAGCTTATTTCTTCTGATTCTGTTCATTGACTTTCACTTAATGGCATCATAAGATGTTGACCAAGACATGCTAATATTCCATATGGAATATCTTAGTTGATTGCATAAGTCTTTATTATACATGTATAGAATTCAACTCAGTGACTCCATGCCCAGGGAATAAGCACCAGATTAGGTACATGGTCAAGTGAATTAACAGTCATTTTTAACTTCTTTTATTTTATTAACATTCAGAATAAAATAACATTGTATTTGGAAATAAAATTTATTCTATTTTTACACATATTTTAATTTTAAGTCATAAGATTCAGCTTAATATTTTACACAAGATAGTATTGACTCTCTTCTGTGAAGTGAAAAGACAAACACTGATTTTTCAGCTCCGAGTATGTGAGAATGGAAACAAGGATCATTGAGAGTAAATAGGGTGTATTGTTCTCTAATCTAATATACCCTGAAACATTCCTATTGACTCCTCACATGTTGTTCTTGGAGATTTAAATACACAAGTATGTCCTCAAGTGTCAAGTAGTGATAAGATTGACAGCATCTGGAGTAAAGATTTAGGGATATGATATTTCTATTTTTAATAAAAGTACAATGCTATTGCAATGTAAACAGCAAGCACTTGAGAAAATGGCCCCGAGTATTGCTATTATTTCTCTTACCTAAAAAAAAATGTAAACTTACATGGCGAAGTGTTTTCATTGCACACTTTTACAAGGACAAGCTTAACATACATATTTTTGGTATTTGTTAAATGTAAATGTGTTTTAATGAACTTTTACTTGCATTCTGGTATATTTCAAATTCATGAGATCATAACATGATATCCTGGAATTCTAACCAACAGAAAAAATTACTTAGGAGAATTATATTCTTTTCCCCAGGTAAAGAAAAAAGAAAGAATATACACAATAAAATAATCAATATTGTGAGCATTATATTAATGCCAAACAGAAATTATCATTGAAAGAAGCCCCTTTTTTCTCACATTTGACTTAAAAACCTTTACCTCAATATCTAAAGCTGCCTGTCAGTGAAATAGTTGTGCTGCTTTAATTAAGTACAGAACCACCAGGCTGACATTTTCAGATTGAATCCGTGGGAAATAATTACATTTTAACATTCCCAATTTATTATGTGAGGTTTATAACAGTTACAAGATCATCTTAGTATTATAAAGTTTAGAGAGGAAAAATAATGACCTTGCGTACTCTATTCTACAGTATTTTATTTTACAGTAATACAAAATGCTTTTTCTTTTACTCTATGTCACTCAACATTTCAATTATTTTCTGAGGGGAGGCAGTCTTTACCAACTTTCGCACACTGATGTGAACCAGAATAAAAGTTTCACACTTTGACGGTATGTGATTTATTTATTTATTATAAACGTGTTTAGATTTTTTTTGGTCCTAGTATTCCTAGAGACAGGAGAACTTCAGAGGAGAAATGTCTAAGTCACTTCTGCACTCCAAATCTCTGCTCTGAGTTTCTGATTCATTAGATATCAACACTCTTGACTCAGATGGCACGGCCTTTAGATTCCAACTTGTCTACAATTGAAATCATTCCTCTGTCATTGACGTTAGTCCTGCTCCAGCTGTTGTGTTTATATTCTCAAAGAACAGTACCATCTCCCCAGTGTCTCAATCATCCTTAACCTGCATCCATCACATCTGTTTACATCTTCATAACAAGAATTCCTGCATTTTTAAAATCCCGAATATTTTCTGTATTCACCCTCTTCAACCCACCCATGTGCTATTATTTTCCTAGTTAAGACTTTTGCATTTGAATTTTCACTCTCTGCCTCCATCCTCGCCTCTCTTGAATCCGTGCTTGATCCTTCAGTCATAGGAAACTTCATGTTTAGTCGTTGTCAAACTATGGCCATGGCCTCAAACCAGTCAGCCACCTGTTTTTTGTAAATAAAGTTCTATTAGAACCCACTCATGCTTGTTTGCTTATGTATTGTCTGTGCTGTCTTTGTGCTATAAAGATGACACTGAATAATTGACCAAAAAAACCTAAAATCCTTACAATCTGCCTTTTACAGAAAAAATGTGCTGATCCTGGTTCTAAATCATCTAGATTCCCATCTTAAAATCTTACATTGTCCTTACAAGATAAGATCCGTACCTACCTTCAGTCTCAGTTCTCAGCACTCCCCTATTCAAAATCTGGGTCCCAGCCATTCCATAGACACCAGTCTTTCCCGTCACAGCTTCCAAGCATCAGCTATTGTGAGTTTGGCAAACTACTTCTCATCTTGCACAGCTGGTCTCAATATTTCTGTTTATGGACAATTTCCCTTGACCCTGAAAGTCTGAGGTATACACTCCTAATATATAGATCCAGAGCTTTCTACATTCGCCCCCATCAAAGTACATATTAAACTGCAATCACCTAACTTAATTTGTTTGCCTCTCTGCTAAACTGCATCTCAGATGACTAACAGAGTATCGGACGCATAGCAATGTTTGCTCAATGAAAGAATAAATGCTGTTTTTGTCCTTTGCTTACAACTTCCACACAATAAACCAAAATGATACTTTTGTGTTTTTTGTTTCTTTGTGTTTTGGACACAGGGTCTTGCTGTCTTGCTCTGTCACCCTGCTGGAGGGCGGTCATGTGATCTTGACTCATGCAGCCTGAGAGCCTCCCCACTCAGCCTTCTGAGTAACTGAGACTACAGGCACACGCCACCACACCCAGCTTTTTTTTTTTTTTTTTTTCGGTAGAGATGGGTTTTCGCCATGCTCCCCAGGCTGGTCTTGAAGTCCTGGCCTCAAGCAGTCTCCCCACCTCAGCCTCCCAAAGTGCTGGGATTACAGGCGTGAGCCCCCACACCCAGCCAATGATACTTATTTTAAACTATTTAGTTCCAGTATCCTGAAAAGTATACTGATATCATATTAAGACATAGGCCTGCTTTGGGCATGTTAAACAAATGCAATAATAAATAATATCGTAGAATATTTAAAAAACAATTTCTAAAATGTTTTCCTATGTTTTTTCATTGAATTGTTTCTTAAAACAGCTCTGTGTTGCCAATCCTAAATATCTCTTAGGATGTACCCCCCAGAAATGATATAAAAATGACTCAGGGAATTGAGATCATAGATTCCTGCAATTCATGAACTCGGGGCATGGACTAAACTCAAAATATATTGCAATAAAAGTTAATTTTCAAGTTCAGCAACATTAGATTCTCCTATTCACTGGAAATGTATCCAAGGGTCCATTTTCTTTTATTTTTATCTCCAGGTTCAGTTTCCTGCTGTTTTTACATATGCTTCATTCTTCTATTGGAAGGCAGAAAAAAATTGTTTTACTCTATTGTTTTCCTCGAATACTGAGGCCTAGGAGTGTATTTCTCCATGATTTGATCCTCTAAAAATAACAACTTTTTTTGTATTGTCTCGAGTTTCCTAGACCTGAAGCAAGTTTTAAACCATGAATTTTTCTATTTTGTGATGTAACAATTTTAATCCAATCTAGCTTAAATTGACGTATTGTCAATTTTAAATTAACAAAATTAAATTAAATTAACAAGTTTAAATTAACAAAAAATACTTTATTAATACATATAGTTGATCTTTAATATTCAAATTCCATATGTGAAAATGTTTCTACTTGCTAACATTTATTACTCACCCCAAATCAATACTCAAGGTGCTTTCATGGTCATTCACAAACTCCTGAAGAATGGTGAAAAATTCAAGTTGCCTTATGCATATGTTCCCAGCGGAGGTCAACTAGACTACACTCTGCCTTTCGGTTTCAGCTCCCACACTATAAACAAGTGTTCTTGTTCTTTTCACAATCTATTTTCTGCCACGTTTTTCACTTGTTCTTCTTTTTGTTGATTAGCTCACTTTTTAATTTTTTTAAAGAAGGAGTCTCGCTCTTGTAGCCCAGGCTGGAGTGCAATGGCGTGATCTCGGCTCAGTTTTTGTATTTTAGTAGAGACAGGGTTTCCCCAGGTTGGCCAGGATGCTCTTGATCTCTTGATCTCGTGATCTGCCCACTTCAGCCTCCCAAAATGCTGGGATTATAGGCATGAGCCACCTAGCCCAGCCCAGTCCACTCTTTAAAATAACTCACAAGCACCTTGCTGACGTGCTGTCTAGTATGTCTAAGCATAAGAAAGTTGGGATGTACCTTACAGAGAAAATATGTATTTGAGCTTCTTTGGATATGAGTCATAGTGTCATTGGTTATGAATTAGATAGCTAATCAACAATATATGTGAAGTAAAGTGTCTTTAAACAGAAACACATATATACAAGGTTAGATACGGATTAGTTAACGAAAATGTGACTGGAAGAAACCTAACCACTATTTCCCTGACTTGGCCAGTGGATGCCTAGATATTTGGTTAAACATTGTTTCTGGATTTGTCTCTCTGGGTGTTTCTGGGTGAGATTAACATTTGAATCCATAGACTGAGTAAAACAGATTTCCCTTCAGAATGTAGGTGGGCCTCATCCAAAACTTGAGGCCTAAACAGAATAAAAGGCTGACTGAAAAAGAATTATATCTCTCTGCCTGACTTCAAGCTGGGACATCGTTCTTCTCTTGCCTTTATACTTCGACTTGGACTGAAACTCACACCGTTAGCTCTCCTGATTCTCAGGCTTTCAGAATTGAACTGCAACTATACCATGCGCTCTCCTGGTCTCCAGCTTACTGAATGACGATCTTGGATCTTTCACTCTTCATAATTGTGTAAGTCAATTCCTCATAGTAAATCTCTCTCTCTCTCTCTTTCTCTTTCCTTTTATATCAGTTTATTTGTTCTGTTTCTTTAAAGAATCCAGACTAATACATTCCCCAGAAGCAGCAGTTCATATTCACTAATTCAGTGTTTCCAACGACTTTATAGAATGTAAGTAATAAAAATAATGAGAATCACCTTTATGTATAAGATAATATAGATATTGTTTTACAACCTTTTATTTTGCTTAATACTGTGTTAGGACTTAAAGATACCATATATTTTACTTAACACTCTATTAAGGAAATCTTTTTATGTAGGTAGTTACATATCCACTACATCATATCAGTGATTGCATAACATTTTATTGCATTGAAGTATCATGCTATATGAACATTATATCTCCTAATTTTGGAGGTTGAAATATATCCCAGTACTTTCTATTAAGAAATCTTATATATTTATCCAAAGAAACATTTCTTTAGGTAAGTCTCTAGAAGTGAGAATCCAGTATCAGAATATTTATCATTTTGCTTTACTTGCAAAATTTTTATTTATGTTTATAATCAGAAATAATTGTGAAAATTCATTTTTGCTAAAGTATTTTTAATACCCTGCATAATTCTTTTCTTTTTGTTAAATGGATTGGAAAAACATGTTGCCTTGTTTTCATTTACATTTCATTGGTAACATTGAGTAATTTTTAAGATACTGTTGCATGTGATTGTATTTGGGCATTTGCAAGTGTCTATGTGTACATAGCATGTGTGTGTGTATGTGTTTCTGTTAGTCACCATGAATGTTAGGAGCCCAGAGCATGTTTTTTTTCACTGAAGTATAGATTTCCTCTTTCGTGAGACCAACTGTGTCTGTTAGGGACCTACTTTCAATATTGATTTTTAAATTGTTTTTTACAAAAAAAAAAAACATAAAAATTGCCAATATTTTTCTGAGTTACTTATTTCCCCTTTAACATGGTTTATACTTTCCTGGCATTAAATAATTTTTGAATATGTATTCTATAAAATACATCAGTATTTACCTTTCTTTCTTCCTCTGTGGCTTTTTACTTTACCTTCCCTTAAATTTCTGCTGTGTTGGGGGTATCTATTCCTGGTTTCCAGTGCTTTTTTAATGTAAATTGTATGTGTTTTCTACTGTATCAATGGGATTTGGTGAGGGAGGGAAGGTAAATTTACCTGCTTAGGATGTCATCTTGAATGGCAAGTACTAACACTATTTATTGCTCCTGTTTCTTACAGTATAATGAATGACATTACCGCTTTGTCATTATTAAATTATTACTATATTCCCAGAATATATTCAAATTCATCATGATATTATTTTAACAAGATGCTAGATTTGGTTTGTTAATTTGTTTTGGGATTTTTGCATCTATATTTATGTAAGATTGGTACACAACAACTAAGTATGCACCGAGGCTGTGTTTGGAAGTGTTTGCCCAGCCCCATACTTTTCTATTTCTTCAGAAGAGATGATTGCAGAGTTGTTCAGATGTGGTTCTTCTTTATGGTGTTCTTAAAAATACATACGTGTGTGTATATAATGACTACAGTCTAATGAGGTTTTCTAAATTAATATTTGTATAAATTTTTTATTTTTTTGAGAATTGAACTTTTACTAATATTTATGTTCAGCGTTAAGTACAGATGCTTTTCTTATTTAATTGTAAATAATTTAATTTACATAATAGTTTAAACTTTTATTAACACATAATTCTTTTTAAAATTATTTTGAAATGTGTACATTGTTATTATCAATGTAATATTATTTAACAATTATATTTTTAGCATATATTGTGTGCTGGAGTGTTTGCGTATTTAATTTATCACTACAAACATATCATATAATTTCTATTATTCCCATTTTAAAGATAACAAAAATAAGGCACAGAGAGATGAAGTAACTTGCCTAAACTCACACAATTAGAAAGTAGAGGAGCTAGAAGTTAACTGAGCTGTTACACTGTGTTAAAACTAATCACTACACTATATTAAAAGGAACCACACTTTGAAGAGGGGCAATTAAAATTTGCTATAAAAGCTTATATAGGCTGGGCGTGGTGGTTCATGCCTGTAATCCCAGTACTTTGGGAGAGAGAGGCAGATGGATCACCTGAGGTCAGGAGTTTGAGACCATCCTGGTCAACATGGTGAAACCCTATCTCTACTAAAAATACAAAAATTAGCCAGGCATGGTCGAGGGCTGGGAGGCAGCTGTAATTCCAGCTACTCAGGAGGCTGAGGTGGGAGAATCACTTGAACCCAGGAGGTGGAGGTTGTTGCAGTGAGCTAAGATCGCACTACTGCACTCTAGCCTGGGTGACAAACGTGAGATTCTGTCTCAAAAAAAAAAAAAAGAAAGAAAGAAAGCTTATACAGACAGTCTCTGACTTACAATACTTTCACTTAACAACTTTTTGACTTTACAGTGGTGCAAGGGCAATATACATTCAGTAGAAACTGCACTTCAAGTAGCCATGCAACCATTCTATTTTCACTTTCAGCAGAGTATTAGATAAATTACATGAGATATTCAACACTTTATTATAAAATAGGCTTTGTGTTAGATGATTTTGTGCAACTGTGGGCTATTAAGTGTTCTGAGCACATTTAAGGTAGGCTACACTTATCTATAACGTTCAGTAGGTTTGGCAGATTAGGTGCATTTTTTGCTTACACTATTTTCAATTTATGATATGCTTATTAGGACATAACCAATCATAAGTCAAGAAGTATCTGTATTTCTATATATATATATATACACAGACATACATAAATGTGTACATATATATACATGTAAATGTGTGTATATATATACATGTAAATGTATATATACATGTAAATGTGTGTGTATATATATATACACACATACACATAGTATTTGTATAAATATACATATTTATGTATATACATATAAATATATATGCATATATACGTATATACACATAAATATATATATGTATCCACAGTAATCTCTGTATCCATGTGGGACTGATTCCAGGTCTTCCAGATCCAGAAATCCATGGATGCTCAAGTCTTTTATGTAAAATACTACAATATTTACATATATCTTATACACAATCTCTCATATTCTTTAAATCATCTCTGAATTACTTGTAATACCTAAATGTAAATGCTATATAAATAGTTGCTATACAGTACTTTTTAGTTTGTGTTATTTTTATTGTTATATTGTTGTTTCTATCGTTTTGGTTTTTTCAAATATTTCAGTCTATGTTTGGTTGAATCTGAAGATGTGGATCCAGTAAATACTAAGGGCTGACTGTGGACTTTTCATTCTTTAAACTCATTCCAGAAATTGTTTTGTGTTTTAAAAATTTCTGAAAAGACATTCCTATTTATTCAATTAAACAATCAGAATATATTCTCAAGTAGTGGGATTTCCAGAGGGACAAATAAATAAATAAATAAATAAATTAAACTTAAAGGAAAAGAAGAAAAAAAGAAAATGGGAAAACATGCTTCAGTTAAATAGAGAAAACTGCTTTAATTGATAACACCCTAGGCAGCAGCAGTTAGGAGCCCAGTGACCTTAAGTGCCACAGAGCCATTAAAAGCAATGAGCTGTGAGCTCAAGCCAATGACTGATGAAAAGCCAATGTCTGCTGGGGGCTCACGCTGTAACATCCAACATTAATATATTAGTATCAGTAGATGAAACATGATGGATCCTAAATCTCATTTGCATAATGGATGAAGCTTGGGAAATAGTTCCAGATGGTGGGTGAGCACCTTGAGCCAAAAGGAGAATTTTCTTTTAAGCCTTAGTACACATAGGTCTAGTATATTGAGGTACATGTAACAAAAATAAATAGAACACATTTAAGAGAGTGGACTTCTGAATGATTTTTTTTTCTTAAATTTGAAATAAAATTAGGCAAAACTCTTTCGGTAGAATTAAAATACGCTATACAATGATCTTGTTTGGACCGATGAACTCTATCTCTAACCAGCCTCATCTTCTAAGGAAATGGGTGATAAATTGATTTTGTAAACTTTGCCTAAACTTATTCAAATTGCAATGCAGATGTGTAAATGACTTATTCATCTGTGTTTGCTGCAATTTTTCATTTGTTACAATATTTGAATGAAAATCACAGTGTGTTGAATCTACTATACACAGTCTAGCTTGTGAGAAAAAAATCATTTTATGAGAGTAAATGTGGGCTTGATTTAGTTCTTTCATAGGTTTTTTTTTCAGTTTTTTCTAGGTAAATGAAATGATCAAACATCAATTTTGTGTGTGTGTGTGTGTGTGTGTGTGTGCGTGTGTGAAAGAGAGAGAGAGATGTTAGCTCTCTTCTTATGATATCTGTAATTTATAACTTTCTTTATTCAGACCTGCAATCCCAGCACTCTGGGAGGCCAAGGCAGGTGGATCACCTGAAGTCAGGAGTTCGAGACCAGCTTGACCAACATGGTAAAACCACAGATCTACTAAAAATACAAAAATTAAGTGGGCATGGTGGCAGGCAACTGCAATCCAAGCTGCTTGAGAGGTTTAGGCAGGAGAATCACTTGATCCCAGGAGTGGAAGTTGCAGTGAGCCAAGATCTCACCATTGCACTCCAGCCTGGATGATAAGAGTGAAACTCTGTCTTCAAAAATAAAAAAATAAATAAATAAAATACATATGCTGTGAGCAACATAGCCTAATGCAAAGTGTTATGCAAATTCTGGGCTATCACTGATGACCAGGGACACAGCAGAAAAAAATCACATAGTAAGTAGCACCATACTCTCCCATCTGGCACCAGGTTGCACTGGTTCTTTGTGGTAGCCTGCCTAGACAAACCCTCAACACCCACTAACCTTCCTGACAGCTCCTACCCCTAAACAGTAGAATCACTGCACTCAATAACATCCACTTTGCCTTCAATAGTTTGCTTTACCCAGGCCACTTCAAGTTATGACATTGATATCTTGATGTTTACCTAAATTCAGCACTAAAAGATCTGCAATGTGCATTCCAATTTTTAAGGTTTTATTATTCACTAATTTGTTTACAAAGCTTTAAGTAGTTCTTCTATTATTTGTAATTTGGTCTGTTAAGCCATACGCAGGGAAAACACATTTTGAAAACCGTTTGAATTCAGTCAAACAAATGGATCATGGCTGGTGTTGAGCCATGATTTCTAAACAAATTATTTCATTTCAACCATGCTATTGTTTTAGCTGTATTGTTGGTTGTTTTTCTCAAAGCTGTCTTGGTTTGAGTAGACTACTATCTGTTTTCAGAGACCTCTCCTTTAAGTGGGGCTAATGCCTCTTAGCCACATGCTGGTCCTATTATAACCACTGGCTATTTTTAAAAACTCAATTTGAAATGACTGCCTTGCATCACAGAATCCAACATCTGAGCTTGAAAGAATGAGCTTGTTTCTTTCACGTGTGGAAAAGACCTTCATAGGTCATTTGCAACAGAATCACCTGGGAGCTACAATTCTTTCCAACTTACCGGGAAATGCCTGGGCCATGGGTGTGACTTAAACATTCAGGGTTGTTCAGTCACCTATTAGAAATTACAGTCATTGGAGTGTCTTTGTGGAAGCTTAAAAAATTATACAGTTGAAATTAGTTTCAAGAGAGTTTGGTCTTGTTTTACTTTACATTCATTATTATGTCTACAAAGAGTTTAAGAAACTTGAAAATAGAAAGATAACAGCATCAATTAAATAGCTACAACAGACTAATTCATGATAATGTTCTCACTTCAAGGAAAGGAAAACAAGGAAGGCCAACGGCAATCCTTCACTCTAGCCCATTTAAACTTAGTCCTGTGTTTTTATTTTATCCAGTATAATGTCTTAAAATTTCTCCTGTTGCAGCTAAAAAGATTTTGGCCTTGGTCTTCTAGGATTTTTCCATCCTAATGCACTAATAAGACTAACATGTACGTGTTTTCTTTGGATTTCTTATAGATGAATTCTTCAGGTGCTTTTTGTTACTGGGCTGGATCTTAGAACATGCTACTTGTTTTTAAGCCAATGAATATTCTGACAGAAATATCTGAGTGAAATAAGGTTTTATTCTTGTGCTAAGAACTACTTGGCAAAATCTTTCAAAAACTGGCGGAAAGGCTGTCAGATCTTATCATCTTATTATACATTTTGAAACTATAATGTGATGGCCTTAATTAGTCTCTTTATACCCAACCAGTTTTGCGTCTTTTCTAATTTCTCTTTTAGAAATGAAAAAATAGGGTGTGATGCCAACATTAAGTAAGTATAGATCAGAATTTGTTTCATAATTAAATTCATAGTTTCAACATTTATACCTTTCAAAAAGCCTTGTATGAATGTTTCTTATCCTTTTCACTGATCAGTTGCAGCCAAATGTTCAGCTTCCATGTGTGCTGATGGTACAAAGATGATTGGAAGATGGCGCTGTTTAGGCCTCATTCTTAAAGGCAAGTACCATGTGTCAGAGTAACTACAGAAGATGGAACTATCCCCATAAATGAAATTCATTATTGACATTAGGAGTCTTTTAGAAGACATCAATAGAAATATTTCTAAATTTACTTCCAGGTTTATGATGACACTACCCTATATTTTAGAATTCTTTAAAGTATTATTAACTATAGATCTATTATGTTTGAATTATCCATAGTTAAAAGAAATTACTAACCACATGAAAATAAAACCACAGAGTTTTACAAATATTAAATATCTTATTTTCCTGAGCTGCCATAAAAAAGTACAATAGGTTGGGTGCAGTGGCTCATGCCTGTAATCCCAATACCTTGTGAGGCTGAGGTGGATGGATCATGAGGTCAGGAGATGGAGACAATCCTGGTCAGCATGGTGAAACCCTGTCTCTATTAAAATACGAAAAATTAGCTGGCCATGGTGGTGAGCACCTGTACTCCCAGCTACTTGGGAGGCTGATGCAGGGGAATTGCTTCAACCCAGGAGGTGGAGGTTGCAGTGAGCTCAGATTGCACCACTGAACTCCAGCCTCTAGACAGAGCAAGACTCCAACTCAAAATAAAATAAAACAAAATTAAAATTAAAGTTAAAAAAAGTTCAATAAACTGGGTGGCTTAGAGTAACAGAAATGTATTGTCTCATAATTCTGAAGGCCAGAGGTCTAAACTCAAGGTGTTAGTAGGGCGACACTTTCGGTAAACACTAAGGAAGCATTCACTCTTAAGTTTTGCTCCTATTCTCTGATAGTTTCTTGGCTTGGAGCAACCAACTCTAATCTTCACATTGCAATCTCCCTGGGTGTATGTTCATCTCTTCACATGGTACATTTTCATGCTGCTATGAAGACATCCCCAAGATAGGTAATTTATTTTAAAAAAAAGAAGTTTAATGGGCTCATAGTTCCACATGACTGGGGAGGCCTCACAATCATGGCGGAAGGTAAAGGAGGAACAAATTGTGCAGGGGATCTTCCCTTTATAAAACCATCAAATCTTATGAGACTTATTCATTATCATGAGAATAGCACTGGAAAAACCCACCCCCATTATACAATTACCACCACCGGGTCCCTCCCACAACACTTGGAATTGTGAGAGCTACAATACAAAATGAGATTTGGGTTGGGACACAGCCAAACTATGTTACATGGCTTTCTCTTCATAAGGATGACAGTCATATTAGATTAGATGCCAACTGTACTCCACTCTAACCTTACCTTACGTTATGAATGACATCTGCAAAAACCCTATTTCCAGACAAGGTAACATTCTGATATACTGGGCATCAGGACTTCATATGATTTTTAGGGGACAAAATTCAATGTATGACATTTTCTAGTCTCTGTATAAATAGACATTTGCTTTCTCAGTCTCCTTGCACCTGGCATGGGCAAATAGGCTGCCAGTTCTCAGAATAATTTTTCTTCTTGGTATAAAATTAGCAAAACATAAAGAAAATTTTAGCCTCTCTTATTGCTTTTGTTCATTGTAGTTTGAGGACACAATGCTTGAAGCTGCCACAGCTGTCTTGCCACCATGAAGAAGGATATCAAGGCAAAGACTCTAATCAAAATATAGAAAATGCTAGGGAATTATGTGTAGTTGTTAAAAGAAACTAGAATGTTCTATGTTCACTCTTCTGCTATGTAAGAAAAATAGACATAGCATTTCAGCGTTCAGCCTTTTGCATTTGAGTGTTGAAATATAAAAGAAAAAAATACATTATTTTAAGTGAGCTTGTTTATTGCTTTTTCCTTGGATGGTCCACTTTTCTGTTCTTCTACCTAGAAACTTATCACCCCTTTGGATGCACTTGTTGACCTGCCCCATCTGGACTCGCATGTGAGCTCTCATTATGGTCTGCTCCTGTTTGCTCCTTTGCTTCTGTCTCAATCTCAAGTCTCTATTATTATGTGCATTATATTCTTTATCTCTTAGTTGTAGACCATTCCAGAGCCTGGCAGAAAAGACTCACTAAGAATTTGTTGAGCTGGTGTCTCAACAATGTTATCATTGATCTCTCATTTTATGTTTTATTATACTTCAAGTATTTTATAGTTGAATTTTTGCCACGTGTCCCTTAGTTAAAATTTAATGAATAAAATAGTAGTAACTCTGAGTATTTGGTACAAAATTAATTTAATGCCAGATATTAGGTGTTTCCAAAACTGTTGAAAGGTGGGAGTCAGATGGACACCACTAAAATTATTTGCTCTTTGTAGTTTGAGGACACATGAAGATACACCCTGGTGGTTGTAGACTCATGTTCTAGTGGTCAGGGAGCCTTGACTTCTGTCACCATCATGCCATATGCACAGAGCCAGTGTCCAGAAAGGGGAAAGCATGTCCAGCTGTTTCAAGGTCACAGCTCTCCTTGAAAAGACAAAGGAGAAGGAAGATAATCCAAACTTCACTTACACTTCCAACATTTGAAGATATGACTTCTGTGTGGCAAAATCTACCTTTCATTCAGAACCATCTGGAAAGCAGGAAAGACCTATATTTTTAGTTTTTGTGAATTTTCAGCATATGAAAAATTTTAGAAGGCAGTGTTCATTGACCACAACCATCACATGATATGAAGGGTACATTCTTACAGTTCTGTTAGGAAATTCAAATAAAAATAACAATCTAATTGTTCAAGAAGCTGAACTTTCAGTTCAGATGTCAACATATAACAAAAACAAGCATGGTTCCACAGGAAAAAGAGAGTCAGGGCTGAATGTGCACTCAAGTTATGAAAAAGATTACCAGGAGCCCAGGAAAGTGTGAAAAATGATTAGAAATAAGGATAAATTCATGGATCATATTAAGAAAGAAAGGCTCAGACGTTCGTATATCATTCAGTAGGAAGTAGGAGTTAATGATGCCTCTCTTGGCTTATCTGGTTCCAATTCTTGAGATTTTTCTTGAACAGATGTTCCTTCTTGATCTCTTTCTCAGGCTACTCCAGCATTTCTCATCTTTTAAAATGTGTGGCTCTTCAATTATCATCAGCAAACTAATGCAGGAACAGAAAAGCAAACACTGCATATTCTCACTCATAAGTGGGAGCTGGACAATGAGAACACATGGATACAGGGAGGGGAACAACACACACTGGGGCATGTTGGAGGGAACAGGGGAAGAAAGAGCATCAGAAAAAAACAGCTAGGATTACTACTTAGGTGATGGGTTGATAGGTGCAGCAAACCACCATGGCACACATTTACCTATATAACAAACCTGCACATTCTGCACAAGTACCCTAAAACTTAAAATAAAATAATAAAAGAGAAAAAAGATGAAAAAAAAAAAAAAAGCTTGTGGATATCAGGGACTAATCCCAGGCTTTCTGTTCTCTCTATGTTAGTTTTTTAACTGAACTTACCCATATTTATAGGTTAAGTACTATATGCTTGTAACTCTCAAATTTCTACTTCTTGCTGTGATGGATAATTTTATCTGTTAACTTGACTAGGTCATAGGGTGCCCAGATATTTAAACAAACATTATTCTTGATGTGTCTGTGAGAGTGTTTCCAGATAAGATTAGCATTTAAATTGGCAAATTAAATAAAACAGATTGCCTTCTCTCTAGCATTGGGCTTCATCCAATCAGTTGAAGCTGCTCTTCTTGAATCACAGTCCTGCTGGGTTTTGAAATGAAACTCTCCTGATTCTCTGGCCTTCAGACTTAGACTGATAGCTAACTACATTGTTGTATTTTTTTCTCTCTCTCTCTTTCTAAAAAACACTAATGCACTAACGTTGGTCTCTTTCAGAAACTCTAGAACCTATAATAAGCCTCCTTTTATATTTAAATTCATTCACCAAATTTCAAGACAGAAACCTGGGAGAAATTTTCAATTTCTCCAAACCCCACTCTCAATCCAATTATAAATCCAATGTGTTTTTCTTTTAAAATATTTCAAAATTCTCCATGTCTCCTTCACTTTGTACCTCCACCAATATTACCATCTTTAGCCTGAACTGCTGCAATCATCTTACTGATCTCTACTCTTCCAATTTTGACCATATCTAATCCATTCATTCCCTATACAATATAAATCAGAAGTGTCAACTACTCAAAACTCTAAAGAAATCCTATCACATAGAATCAGGAACATTGATCTGCCATTCAAGATGTGACAGGACCTTTACAGCTCCCTTCAATGTCACCTCTTTCCTCTTCCCTCTTGCTGCTTTAATTCTCAGTCCCACCAACATACTCATTACTGTAAGCTTTTTATACCATTAGCATACTCATCTTTTGCACATTCCAAAGACTTCACTCACTTTGCTACCTTTTCCTCTTTTCAAGATGTTAAAACGCTTGCGTCATTCTCAACTCTCAGCTTCAATCGAAAAGCTATACTCTTATTTTTGGAGAAATTCTTACTATTATCCATCTGTGCACCTTACTCATTTTCTTCAGACCACTTCACAAGTTGTGAGTATATTACTATTTACCTGTTTTATTTTTGGTCTGTCTCTCCAACTTGACTCTAAGCACCCCCAATCCAGGGACTATGCATGTCTCCTTTACTCTGCACTCTGAAAGCCCACAACCTTACACTTCATATATTGTAGGTTCCTCATAAATATTTTGGGTATGAATAAATGGCTATTCTTCATTTATTCTCTCTTACTTTTTCTTGTCTCTGTTTCCTCATACTGATGCTTGATCCCCCCATCCTCACTGTTCCTGCTTGCATCCCTCCTCCGTTTGAACAGTATCCGTTGAAATTATTAGCGACATAAAAACCAGACAGGGAATTTTAAGCTGCTGACTTTGTGGCATTGAATAGACTGAGCTCAGCAGCACAGCACCCGAAGCAATCAACAATCACCTTTGAAAGACACCCCCTTCTAATCACTGAGATTATAAACATCATTGGCTATGTTGCCTCCTAAGGTTATGATGAAGCTTAATCCATTTTTGCTAATAGTAAATGCCCCTCATTTTCTTATAATTAGTCACTGTGGAGTTTTAGAAAGGTCATTTGGTTGAAATATGAGGCTGCAATTTGTTTAAAAAGGAAAAAGGCAGAGGAAATTATCTTTCCACAATGGATTAACCCATGTTACAGTTACCCCAGTCATTCTGAGTGTATGTTATAAACAGTCCAGTACCGTCATAGCCAAAATACATGCTTCATCCTGAAACAGCCACAAGCTCATGAAACTGACATTCATAGGAACCACTCCTTGTGTATCTCCAATACCAAAACACTTGATTGAAAAGTTTAAAAAGTCCTCCACTTAACTGCAAGTGTGGGCTCAGGTGAGGCTAGGCACACCATATTTGTAAATAGCTGAGTTATTAAGAAAAGTGGTTTACAACACCTGGGGAGCTGATAAACTACAGGCAATATCTTTATTCTTACCTCTATTTTATTCTTATGGTCATTCAAATCAAAGACGTACGTTTAGCCCTTTCTAATTCTGTCTAGGTAGTCCGTTTTGCAGACTACCTAGGCTTGATTATTAGCAAGTAACAAATATAAGAAAAAAGCAAAGGTCCTAGATGTGAAGACTCAACAAAGAATCCACTTTCTTTACTCCCAGATAGCAAACTTGTATAATACAATTAGCGTATGTTCATGATGAGAAAATTGTAAAAGTGAATACAATTCATGAATATTTTCAATATTCGCTAAAAAGTGAAGCTTAAAATTCTAGATCAATCAGTTTTTAGAAACACATTCTAAGAAGTTATGAGGCACAATATTATTGCCATCTGGTTAATACCATTTTCTTCCTGAACATAAGAACAGTAATATCAATTTAAAAGGCTAGGCACACTTGCTGTGTTTTTGTTTTTCTTTCAGTTTACAAGCTGATGAACTGTGGGGCTGTTAGTACATTGCTTATTCAGAAAATTTAAGTGTGCATGCATCACTAATGTATACAAGTTAAATTCCTTTGTAACATTTACCTTATTTATACAGAATAAGATACATATTTGAATTTTGGGGAATTAAAAATAACCTTTACCAAAAAATCAGAAGAGAGTTAATAAATAAGTTTGGTTACTCTCTGGAGAAAGAGAAACTTTGTATTAATTATGATGGCTAAATGCTGTATTTGATAGTTATTGCGATGAAAACGAAGGCAAAAAATACTAAATATCTAAACCATAAAGAGGAAGTCAATTAAGGAAAAGTTTAATGCTCAGTTAAATGATGCCACTGACCATTAAAACCAAAACTACAAATTGCTTTACATTTACAAAATCAAGATGGGCAAATAATAAAACCAGGATCCAGAAAAGCTAGAATAAAGTATTTATTTTCATTTTGGCCTTTCACACCCATACTCCCCATTTAAGGAATATAATGTTGCCTGGATCTTCTGAAATGCAACACCGGAGCAGTAATTTCTTTTTCTGGTAGAAACCATTAGTTGTTACTCACTTTCATGACTTAAAAGTGTAAGCTTGAGGCACATTGGGATTTTAACAACTTCAGTTGTTAAAATCAAAGCAAGTCAGGATAGGTGGGAGTCGAGATTTCAAAGCCTGAACCGAAGGTGACCTGATATTGAATGCTGAAGCATGTTTGCAGGGAACATACAGTATTAATGTTGAATGTTGACACATGGTTGCAGGGAACATACAGTATTAATGAACACACATATGTATTTTAATGTAATTATCCAATGTCTCAGAGGAATAAATAATTATGGAACTGATTGGAAGGTGGGAAGTCAAAACGCATGATGTGTGATGAGTGAATTCAAAAAGGAGGCCTTGGTTGTATTTCTTCTGTGTCATTGCTCTCCAATAGAATTTTCTGTATTTATAGAAATATTCTGCGTCTGCATTGTCTAGTGTTAGAGCCATTAGCCCATGTGTGGCTACTGAGTACTCAAAATGTAACTAGTGTGACTAAAAAACTATTTAATTCTAACAATGTGAAATTTAAATAGCCACATGTGGCTAATGGCTACTATATGGTATAGAACAGTTTTAAAGCATGATAGAAATGTCAATATTGTCACCAAGAGAGAAATTTCTTTGGTTGTGTGTGATGTGTTTCACAGGGTCTCAGTATGTCACCCAGGATGGAGTGCAGTGACAAAATCACAGCTCACTATAGCCTTGACCTCCCAGGTCCAAGTGATCCTCCGGCCTCAGTCCTGCGAGTAACTGAGACTAGAAGTATGTACCATCAAGCCCGGCTAATTTTTGCTTTGCTTTGTTTTGTTTTGTTTTTGCAGAGGTGAGGTTTTGCCATGTTCCCCATTCTGGTCTTGAATTCCTGGGCTCATGGGATCCACCCACAAAGTACTGAGATTATAGAAGTGAGTCACAGCACCTAGATAAAGAAAGAAAATTAAATCAGATGAAGGCCACATGTTGCAGGATCCTGAAGAGTGCTAGCATTATTGATTTATTAATTGAAAATTCATGTATTGAGTGGCTACATTTGCTAATCTCTGCACTTCCAGCACTATGTCCATGCTATCTCTGACTCAAACTCTTAAAATTCATGTTCTGCCCATGATATAGCTAAGCTTAGGGATCATGAACAAATCCACTGTGTATCTAGAATTAATCATTTATTTTAAACTCAACGTTCTCTACCTTCACTTTTTTTCAGACACTGCTTCTGCCTCAATTAAAAATTATCTCTTTCCTGGCTCTCTTTGGGTTCCACACTTTCATTTAAGGCTCCAAATGTTGTTTTATCATTTTCCTGTATCTCACAGGCCAGGAGATGGTGGTGACATTTGCAGCTTTTCCCAGGTTTTTCAGCTTCCTTAGAAACTCATTGTAGTTGCTGCAAAGTCCTGGTTTACCACCTTCCTCTGCATTCTAAATCTTGTTGATTTAAATAAGCATTTGATCACTGCATCAGATTCTGTAGACTTTCATCCTTGGCTTCCTCAATGACAATAGCTCTCAATGACAACCAGTCTTGTGACCAAATTCTACATCTTTTCCTTATTCAGGACTAATCTACCTATTAAATCTCCTATTTTCCTATATTTAAGCAACTGAGAAAAGTAACTAACATAGAATCCACCTAAAATAGCCAATAAGTATTATTTAAATTTTATTTTGTGTGTCTTTGGAAAAACCACAAACACATTTCTCATCTCATTTTACCTGGAATAATATCTGTATCAGTGATTTTTCCATTTTTTTTATTTTTTAATTTTAGTGGCTATATAGCAGGTTTATATGTTCATGAGGTACATGAGATGTTTTTATACAGACATGTAATGCATGGTAATCACATCATAGAGAATGGGGTATCTATCCCCTTGAGCACTTATTCTTTGTGTTACAAACAATCCAATTATACTCTTTTAGTTATTTTCAAATGTGTAATTAAGTTATTATTGACCAGAGCCACCATGTTGTGCTATCAAATAGCAGGTCTTATTCTTTGTAATTTTTTGTACCCGTTAACCATCCTCACCTCCTCCAACCCCCTACTACCCTTACCAGCCTCTGGTACCATCTTTCTACTCTATCAGTGACTACTGCAATGATGATGCTACATAACAAATGATTTCTAAAACTTTGTTGCTTAAAATAACAACCAAGTAAAACTGATGTCTAATCTGCAAGGTTGGTGATTTGAGCTAGACATAAGTGGGCAGTTCTTCTGCTCTCTGGCCATAGCTGTGCTCACACACAAATCTAGGGAATCATCTATCTCTTAACTGTCCTAGGATGGCCTTGGCTGGGGTGACCCATCTATCTCTCAAATGATTTTCATCGTCTTTCAGGCTATCCCGGGCAAGAGAGAGCAAGCACACCTGTTGAAGTTTGCCACAGAAATTCACCTCTCAAGTTGCTGACTACTTTACATTGCTAATACCCCATGGACTAACACCTCATGGGCAGAGGAAAGTAATTTACTGAGCCCAGAATTAAAGTGGAAAGGGATTATACAGTATAAGGACAAGGGGCATGGAACAGAGTGTCTATTATTAATTATGATTATGTGTACAATAAATAAACCAGATTCTCCTCCATATTCCCCTCCCTGGCAACTGTCATCAATTCTTCTCATGGAATTTCTACCCATGCCTCAGGAGCTAGCTGAACCACATCTCCTCCAACAATTTTAAACAATCTTCTTATGAGAATTAAATATTTACTTCCCTAGCCTCCCAGTTCACTTGCTATTGTGGTGTCCATCACATTATCTGTTCTAGGCTTAGCTGTGTCTATACAGGTGCCATAAGATTATAAAGCTTCTGCAACACACAAATCCTGTTTTATTCATTTTTGTATCTCCTAAATCACCTAGGTACAGATGATAACTGAGTATTTACAATGTATATACCATAACTGATTATTTACAATGTTTCTCCAATTAATTAAATTTCCACAATGCTTTAGCTAAACTCCTCACATTTTCAACTAAGAATTTCTAAACTACTCTGTATTACTTAAATCTTCCTTTCTTCCCAGCTCACTTATTTACATCATAGTAATTAGAGTTTCATTCTATGAAATATTAAGTTTTATTTTGTAAGCATATGTGTAAATCCATGTAATTATGTAGATAAATGTCTCACCAGTTAGGCAATCATTTTCTTGGTCTTAGATAAGGTAATATGTCTTACACTCCTCTTCTCTAGTTTTCAGCATAGGATAGGATAGACTGAGAGATCAATGGTATATGAAGATTTATTATTATTATTATTAATAGATTTTTGCTTCTTAACACTGAAGTTATTTAAAACTTAGAAAAAGCTGCTTAATACAAATACTGTCACGATGATTTTAATCTAAAGACCTTGAGGAGAAAATGAGCTGTTATTGCCCATCTCCTAAGCATAGGCACCTTCAAGATTGTATTTTATTTTAAGCTTCCATGCTGAATATAAGCAAGCTTCTTTTATTTCTATTACAATGGTAACAAAGTAAAATTGCTTATATAATAATTATTTACTTGTGGTCTTAAACCATAAATTTGATCAAGCTTATTAAAATTCAGGAAATTTGATTGCTAAATATAGATATCCAAATGTAGACTGTCAACTCAATAACTGATCAGATTAAAATTAATTTAATATAAGCTTATATTTATGTTGAGGAGAAAAAAGATTGCTTGACAGTTTCTGAACTTTTCACAAACAAACAAATAGGACCATTTGCAGGCATGGTATCATGAGATAGACTGAGAGCCCAGTGGATTCAAGGGCTGTGTATTCTTCTAAGAAAATGCCAAAATAAACTATGCCTTCTGCAGACAATTCACAAAACAGGTACAGAAAAGAGTCTCAGGACTAGAGTAAATAGCAACCTAAACTATCAGTATGTTCTCTCATGATAGTGAAAAAAACAAAAATAATACATATCAGTAGGGAAAGATAATACAATCGCGTGATTATAATTTCGATAAAAAAAAGGAGAACACACCCAACACATCTTGCTCATATGAAAGAACAGAGAATAAAACGAGAAATCTACAATGCCAAATAGGCAACCACAATAGCTGAAGCAGAATCATAATTTGAAAATTATTCCTTTTTGAAAGGTATTGACAAAAGGGGAGAAGACTAAATGAAGGTAGGAAAATCATCTGCCTACTTCCAGGTGCCTCAAGGATTTTCACTTTCTCTGCAAATCTTTTTAGATGACAAAATCCATTAGCTGTCTGGGGCCCTTCTGTGGAAAGGACTAAGTAATAGTAGTGGGCCCCAGAAATAGAAATTTAGGAAAGTTAGGACTATAACTCCAGGCAGGTGATCAGAAGCAAAGGGAAGGCAGGGAAAGGGTCCCGTTTAGGGTACCTTCGCAGAGCACAGGTCTGAGTGCTCTGTATTCCACCTCACCTGATGCAGTCTCTATAGCATCTCGGAAGGTGATTATCTATCTTTCACATATAAGGATGGAGGATGCTTAGAGCAACATAACGGAGCATGGAAATTTACATGATCAGGAAGTGGTGAGCTGCAAGCCGAATCCAGCATTATCTGAATTCAAAGCTCAGGCTCTTTTTCCATTCTTCTCATTATTATAAAGTTGTGTTTGAGAGCCTCATGGTCCATGGGACTCAAGATTCTACACCCAGAGAAGCTTTCCTGAAATCTGTGTTACATGGCAGGATTCTAATAAACTTCCCAGAAGGAGTAACATAGCTCAAAGATGTATCTCACTTTTAGCTATCCACTTATATGACTGTGGGATACCACAAAATAATCTCCCACTCCAAAATATTTTGCCATGTTTTCTAAAATTTTAATATTTTTATTGAATATTTGAATATTTTTATTGAAATATTTTTATTGACCTATTACCAGGCAAAAACTCATGGCTGGTCTCTAAGAAACTCAAATATTTATTTCTATTATCTTTCACTTACATAAGTATGTTTTTCAACTTGAAAGCTACCTAAAATAAAATGGGACACCAAACAAGCATGGAATTTTAAATATATTTGTTTTACATAATAAAGGTATTATAAATTCAGTGAAAAATAATTAAAGAAAAAAATTACATGTATCTTCCCCCTCATCACCTCCCACACTTCCATTCTGCTAAATAAATCACTATTAAAATTATATTTATACCCTTCCAAATTAATTCAATTGACAAATATTAACATAGGTATACGTATATCAATGTAGTGATGCATATTGTATAAATTGATTGCATGTATTGTGTGTGTATGGTTCTGTTCATGTGTGTATCTATGTGTGTGAGAATAAGATATTGAACAATTTTAAGCAAGAGAGAGTAAGTACTCACCCGTATAGAATGAGATACAAAGTACTATTTTGGAACATTTTTTTGACTCTTTAATTGTAGTACATATTTCTGAGGTAGACTGACCTCATTCTGAGAAAATTCTTAATGAAGCTTGATGAAATGTTTTGGTTGAGAAAGTTCTGGTCTTGTAAACACAGCCTGTAAAGGACAAGGCAAAAAGAGAACTAATTGTTTTGCATAAAAATGACACTAGAAATTTGGGATTGAAGAGTGGGAAGTAGACAGGAATGGAGAGAGCCCAAAGTTGATGGGACACTGGTATTTATGCCCAAGAAAGCTTGCCTTTATGGAAGGATTTGGACAACAGCATGCAATACTCAGCCTTCACTCGGTTCCCACCTCCACCAAGCTTAGGTGTAGTCTTCCTCCATAATCCCAAAATGTCAGTGACAAAAATGAAGAAATGGGGCAGTGCCCATCCTGTAGTCAAGAGATAGAGATACACTTATATCAGTCAGTGGAGGTGATAAACAATTTCCTGGAAGAAGGGCATTAGAGCAAGAAGCAACTTAGTGTGAGGACTGAATTACCATTTCAAAGATATTGACTCATGTTCTTCTCCCTCCCATCATTGCTCACTTTGAGCTTAGCCACAGCATGGATTTCTGAAAAACAAAAGAAAAATACAATACACTGAAATAACAGAACCAAAGTTGATAGAGCTCTAACCCTACTGATCAAAAAAAGAGAGAGAAAGCACAAATTATAAATATCAGTACTGAAAAAGGGGAAATTACAACAGATCCTGCAGACATTAAGAAGATAATGAGAGTATATTAAGGAAAAATGGTACATGAATAAATTTTACAATTTGGATGAAAAAATAATTCTTACAATACATAGTTTGCCAGATCTAAGATGAGAAAAAAAGAACACTTGAATACGTATATTTATTAAAAGAAATGACTTCCACTTATGGCCAGGGAGTAGCAGGAACTATCCTTACCCCCCACTCTAAAAAAACTGGAAAATTAGACTAAAGTATTTGAAAAAACTGTCGTTCAGATCTAAGACAACAGCTGATGCAGGACTGTGATTCTGAGAAGAAAACCAAACAAGGTAGACACAATGAAAACCCCTGGTTTATTTTCTGAAGGTACATTTAGAATCCAGGTACAGAGGTAGGAAAGACAGAGATTCCCAGACAAAACATTGAGATTTAATGGTAGGTCTTGTAACACTATAGGGAACAGTTGTTACAGCAGTTGTTTCTGCTCCTCTCGTCCACAAAAAAAGCCTCTTCAATTGTTCTCAGAAACTTGACTCTCAAGACTCCAGGTAAATCCAATTACCCAAATTAGCATTTAATCCATAGAACCTTTTTGCCATCACCCTTACTTGATCCTAGAGCTCAGAGAAAATACAGATATTCCTTATAATATTTCCTGTCCCTGATACCAGCTCTCCAGGTACCCTAGACAGCTATAAAAGACTATTTAGTTTTCTTTTTCATATTAAATATTTCATTTACTTTTATTATTTAAATGCAAGTAATATATACCTTGCAGGATGAATGAGGATGAAATAAGTAGCATATGGGAATGAGCAGAAATTAAAAAGCACATTGTAAAGTGCTTTGAGCTACTAGTTTTGAGCTATGAGTACAAATTATTATTATTGCTGAACCATATTCTGCCAAATGTTTTAAATGCAATATGTTTATTAATGGAAAAATATAGTACATTGCCACTAAATTTGCAGCAACTAAACACTTTGGGCTAGTCGTTATAAACACCAAAGCCTATTATGGCATTCTCATGAAATTTTGTTTTGAAAACATTCATTCGAAAAATCTCCTCCCTGATTTATGGCCCAGAATTACATCTTTAACAAATACATGATTGAGTTTAATTCTAATGATTATAGAAACAAAGACTGACAACCATTTTCCCCCAAAGATTCTGAATAGTTTCTTTTTCATGTACATCAACTTTCTGACACTTTATGTGTGTATTTGTGTGTGTGTGTGTGTGTGTGTAAGAGAAAGAGAGAGTGTGTACGTGAATGTGTGTGTGTGTGACACGGATAGATCGCCAGAGCTACACACCTAAGAAGACTTCTCTAGTTGTAAGACGATAGGAATTTCTTAAAGAGAGTGTGAAGGAGAGAGTTTCAGACAGGGCAACACCAGGCACTACATGAAACGTAGAGAAACTAAAGCAGAAGACAACTTTGTCGCAGCTTTAGCAGCTCACAAGGCAGTAGGGAAGATGGATTGGTAGGCAAATGACTCCAGTTGACTCTCAAACATTGACACTGACATGAACTCTGGGAGTGCAGAAAACCCAGTGACCTTCCATGAAGTGCTCCACCTAGAGGGTAACATGGAGCTAGATCTTGAAGGGTATACCAGGAAGAAGAGAGCCAGGAAGATAACAGAGTGTAGTAAAACTCAGGAAATATCAAGAATTTGTGTACATTTGAGAAAATAATATTTTAATGAAACTGGAAATCAGAGATCCTTGAATGTCTGTTTTATGTCATCTGGGCTTATTTTGGGAACTGCTAAAGAGTATCGAAATAGGATCAAAAAATCTAAATGAACCTTTTTAAAGGAAAATGGGAGAAGGGTGAAGGGAAAACATAATTTCCAGGCTTCCAAGGAGACTTTTTTTTTTTAAATGAAGAAAGCAACATGGTAATAATTAAGGCCACAGAGAATTCACTGGCCTTAATGCTGATCAACCAAGTGAAAGGAATCCATGATTGAAATGTACTGGGACCAATTTTCCAATTTTGTCAACTCACCAAGCAACAAATCCTGTTCAACACCTGGTGACCTGTATAAATAACTCTTCTTCTGGGGCAGAAGAAACCTGGCATGTGGGTGAATAATATTATGCATCTACTGCTTAGCCAGTGTCTTAGATAGGCCATTTAACTTTCTTTCAGTTACCTAGCCTTGCCACTCCCGCTCCATTTCAACATTTTTGTAATATGTTCCAGCCATCAACCATGAATTCGGTGAACACCCTTCTTTTTTATTTATGTGTTATTTTACTCTTCAAGTGTAGAAACATAGGGCCAGGTGCAGTCGCTCATCCCTGTAATCCAATCCCAGCACTTTGGGAGGCCAAGGTGGGTGGATCACTTGAGGTCAGGAGTTGAAACCAGCCTGGCCAACATGGCGAAACCCCATCTCTACTAAAAATACAAAAATCAGCCGGGTGTGGTGGCACACACCTGTAATTCTTGAGAGGCTGAGGCACAAAAATTGTTTGTACCTGGGTGATGGAGGTTGCAGTGAACTGAGATTGCACCACCGCACTTCAGCCTGAGAGACAGAGGAAGACTCTGTTTCAAAAAATAAATAAAAATTTAAATTTAAAAAGTGTAGAATCATAGAACCGAAATAACTGCACTGTTAAACAAATTGCATACTATAAATCACTTGAGTTGATAAGTGCATTGATCACATTGTGAATTAATCACTGTGAATTTATCATAAAGCCAATTTTGTGACTTTGTCCTAAGTAGGAGCATTACTCTTTAAAGGTGTTAAAAGTTCAACGTGAAACTTTCTTTAATATTTGCAACTGTTAAATGAATACATTATTTAAAAGAAAGATCATGGCTTACTGTGGAGGTCTGAATAGTGGTTAGCAGAATTGCAGGCAGGGGGACTGATTAGGAGGCTATGCAACTAAAACTGACATGACGATCACATTCCTAAATTCTGCTTATGTGTGATTTTTATTTGCAAAAGGAGAAACACCACAAAATTCATTGAGCTATATTTAATCTCCTTCTGACACATCTTAATGGTGGCAGTTTTAACAACACATTATCTCAAAAAAAGCTATCAGTACATTAATAAGTATTCCTCTGTCTGTGCCATGGATTTATATCATGCTCTGACATGTGAAACCAGAACTTAGATATGAATCAAGGTAGCACAGAAAAGCATTCATATTAATATTTCACAAAAAATATGATTTTAAATAGAAAAATGCCCATCCAGGTAAGATTTTCTTGTCAGATCATAGTTTTCAAATTCAGACACTGAAGTTGGCTTAGGAAGTTGTTTGGGGTGAGATTTGAAACAACAAAGGGAATAAAAACCTTTTGAGCTATCGTTGATTAATTCTAACACCTAACTAGAATACACATGTCATTTTCCTTTGGAAATACAATGATTGTATGAAATCTCCCTTACAATAGTTTCCAAAGATGTTTTAAAGAAAGCTTTTGCCAGACGGGATTAACAACATTACAAGGATTTTAACAAAAGTAACTGGGGAGAGATAGACTGATGGAAGAACAGTATTTGAAGCTACATAATACAGGCAAAAATTTATTTATTTATTTAGTCTTGTTTTTAAATTTTTTTGCATAGTTTTTTGAAACAGGGTCTTACTGCGTTTTCCAGGCTGGTCTTGAAGTCCTAGGGTCAAGCAATCCTTCTGCCTCAGCCTTCAGAGGAGTTGGAATTACAGTCTAAACTTCAAAGAAATAGAGACCAAGATAATTAGCTTCCTAGCTCTGACAACAGAATATGAGAAATGTGACATAATATGAAATTGGAATATGCAAATAGAGAACAAGAACAAGAACCATAAAAGGAGAGGAAGAAAATTTTGGCCAGTGACACATCAACCTAATGTACAATACCTTATCTCTAAGTGTTTTAAGTATTCTAATAAAGGAGAATTTCCTATTGACACTAGACTTCTAAAGTAGTTATACCTTAGTATATTCCTGATTTGCTTAATATTTATGTCATGTCCAATATTTATGTCATGCCCAGCCATATAAAATTTGTTGCATTTTTCTGTTTCATGCTCGTTTATTTGTTACTATTATGCTTTCCCCATCTACTATGTAAATCCCTTAAGAACTGTGCCAGTTTATCATCTCTGAATCCTTAATACCCAAAAGGGTGTTTAGCAATAGGAAGCACTCACTGAATATTGATGAGTGACTGTGTTAGTATATGTATTAAATTTGGGATCAAACACAAACTTAACATTCTATTCTCATTTTGAGCATCAAATACAGGGTACTCATTATATGCAATGCGCTGTGATAGGTGCTTCAGAAATAGTCTATACATCCTCATAACAGCCCACGTTAATGATAAATGTATTGAGACCAAAAGGTGAAGTGGCATGCCCGAAAACATAAAGCACATCAAAGAGACCTGTGTAAGGTCAAACCTGTATGGGTATTACACGCATTTAATTTTTCTCTTCTATATAAAGAGAATTTAAAAACATATTCTATATGCTTATATATATTTATATGACTACATATGTGCTTATATATTCATATATATAAATATGTATTTATATGTATATTTTAATCTTAAATTTTTCAACTAAGATCATTCCTTATATATATATATATTTATATATTTTAATATATGTTTAATTTTACATTAACTTTTCAACTAGGCAGACCGTTTATTGTTTGGTGAAATAGCATTTCTTGACCTGGGGTTAACAAACTAAATTAATAATTTTGTAGACCTGGGACAAACAAACCCAATGAATAGTTTTAATCTTTGCACCTCAGTTGGCTAGGCCAAGTAAATACACCCACTTTGAGGAGCTGTCTGACTGGAGACAGTATTTCTATATCCAGATCCTCTGGACGTTGCTCTATGTAGGATTGTTTCTCCACTGTTATAAAAATAAAATGGTACCCAGGGCTCTAATTTTTACCGAGATTTTGGAAAGGGGCTTTAAAATATGTTCATATTCATAGTAGGATTGATAATTACAGCCTGAGAGGTGGCCTTTCCCACCCATGTCTGTCCTCTAACAAAATTTTCCCTTTTTATTATTTGGGATTATTTGTGTACACCTCTATTTCTCCCCTAGTAATGTACTATAAAGGTTTTCTCTGAGCACTAGAAATAAGTCTTATCATATCTTTACCCCAGTCTCCCAAGCATAAGACACTATAGCTTGCATACAGTAAGTGCTTAGTAAAAGATTGCTATTTTTAGAGCTATGCCTTTCATAGCTTCTCCCTCTTTCTAGCCTTGGGCTAACAATCAGTTCATCAATAACTGTTGGTGTGAACCTTACTGACTCTGGGATACACTGGTGAGGTCACAGGAGTCACCAGAATTGTGCAAAGCAAATAGTTACAGGGTTTAACTTCAAGAATCTATGCATTGCTGCCTAACATTGCTTCTCTGTTTCAGTGTTCTCAGCCATTACTTTTCTCTCATGTAGTTACCAGATTTTCCATAAATTGACAGGAATTATTACATGCCAAGAAAAGATGAAGTCAGAATAATTAGATGGATGTATTCAACCATAAATATATGCAATGATATCACCATAATCATGATATTATCTAATAATACTGCCCTTATTTTCAACCATGTGTATTTTTATTTTAGTCTGTTCTGAATTACCATGTTTAGTGACACTCTGCCATTTCATCTTTTTTAGTTTAAAAAGACCCAGAAGTTATATATTAGCAAATTTGGATATTTCTTATTGCAGGAATGCTTTTTCTCCAGTGACACCAATCCTCTCAAAAATAATAACCATTAAAATATTTTTACACAGGCATCTGTTCAAGAAAAAATTATAGACCTGTAAAGACAAGGTTTTCTTTAAATAAATACCAATACTTTACCAGGGCTTCAAAATCACAATGACCCATCTACTGCTGGGTGATCAGTCCTTACAAACTTCAAGTGATTGTGGCAAAAATCTGCATGCCAAGAGAAATCTGCAGAGGCAGCCACTTTGCAGAGTCTTTGTGTTCCATATTCTCCCAGAAAGGATCCTTACTCTTGGGGAATTCTGATCATTAGTTGAGGGTCACAACACAATATCATGTCCCAATTATCTGTGATGTGCATGACACTTTGTTATGAATAAGAGATAAAGTACTGAAGTCTAAAGACCATTTATTTTTCTTTTTCAAATTAGTCTGTTTAATGTGGTCCATATTGGAGAGAAAAGGCCTTTTTCATAGACTCTTTGTTCAAGGGACACTGTTGAAGTGACAACATGGCCTCAAGCCAGAAAGTCTGTATAGAATAGATTTCCAGATGCCTAGAAACTGAAGATTAAAGTCTTCTTTAAATTGATAAACAATATTTGTATATAATTGTGGGGTACATGTGATATTTTGCTGTATGCATAGAATATGTAAGGATCAAGGATCAAGTCAGAGAATTTAGAGTATCCATCACCTTGAGAATTTATTATTTCTATGTGTTGGGAGAATTTCAAGTCTTCTAGCTATTTTGATGTATATAATAGTGTTTTTTAACTATGATACCCTACTCTGCCATCAAACATTAGAACTTATATCTTCTTTCAAGCTATATGTTTGTACACATTAACCAAGCTCTCTTAATTCTCCTGATTACCCAAACACCCTTCCTAGCTTCTGGTATCTATCATTCTACTCTCTACCTCCACGAGGTCAACTCTTTAGCTCTCATATATGAGTAAGAACATATGATACTTGTTTTTCTGGGCCTTACTTTACTTAACATAATGGCCTCCAGTTCTATCCATGTTGATGTAAATGACATGATTTTATTCTTTTTTATGGCTCAATAATATTCCATTGTAAATATATACCACGTTTTTTAGGCTTTTATTCATTGATGGACACTTAGGTTAATGCTATATGTTTACTACTGTGAATAGTGCTGCAATACACATCGGGATGCAGGTACTCATTTGATATACTGATTTCCTTACTTCTGGATAAATATCCAGTAGTGAGATTGCTGGATAGTATGGTAGCTCTATTTTTATTTTTTTTTTGAGATATCTTCATACTGTTTTTCCAAAGCCTATATTAATTTACATTTCTATCAACAGTATATGAGTTCCTTTTATTCTGGATCCCTGACAGCATCTATTATTTTTTTAATCTGTTTTTAATAATAGCCACTTTCAATGCAGTAAGATGATACCTCATTTTGCTTTTGGTCTGCATTTTCCTGATTAGTGACTCAAGCATATTTTCATACACCTGTTGGTCATTTGTATGTCTTCTTTTGAGAAATGTCTAATTATGTACTTTGACTTCTTTTTAAATGAGATTATTTTTTATTTTTATTTTTTACTGATGAGTTGTTTGAGATCTTTATATATCCCAGATATTCATTCCTTGTGAGATGAAGAGTTTAAAACTTTCTCTAATTTCAAAGGTTGTCTCTTCACTCTCTTATTTCTTTTGTTGTGCAGAAACCTTTTAGTTTAACATAGTAAAATTTGCCTACTTTTTTGCCTGTGCTTTTAATATCTTATCTTAGCCATAAAATCTTTACCTAACCCAATCTCCTGAAATGTTTTCCTCTATTTTTTCTTCTAGTAGTTTTATAGTTTCAGGTATTATGTATAAGTCTTTAATCTATCTTGAGTTGATTTTTTGTGTATGGTGACAGGAATCCAGTTTCATTCTTCTGCATATGGACATTCAAAGTTTTATGCACCATTTAGTTAAGAAGGTTTCTTTTCCACAATATATGTTCTTGGTATCTTTGTCAAAAATAAGTTGGTTATAAATAAACATAAATTTAGTTCTGGGTTCTTTATTCTTTTTCATTGGTCTATGTCTGTTTTTACACCAATGCCATGCTGTTTGAGTTAAAATAACCTTATATATATTTTGAAGTCAGGCAGTGTCATGTCTCTAGCTTTGCTCTTTTTGTTCAGGATTGCTTTAGCTGTTTGTGATTTTTTGTTGTTTCATATAGATCTTAGGATTTTTCCTACTTCTATGAAAAATGACACTGGAGTTTCGATAGGGATTACATTGTATCTGTAGAGTGTTCTGTGTAATGTGATCACTTTAAATATATTATTCCTCTGATCCATGAGCATGGAATGCCTTTCTATTTGTTTATGTCCTCTTTAGTTTCTTTCATCAGGGTTTTATAGGTTTCTTTGTAGAGATCTTTCACCCCCTTGGTTGAATATTTTCCTAGGTATTTTTTGTAGCTATTGTAAACGGTCATGTTTCCTTGAATTTTTTCTTAATTAGTTCATTATTTGTGTATAGAAATGCTACTGATTTTCATATGTTGATTTTTTATCTTAAAACAATCAAATTTATTTATCTAAGAGGTTTTTTTGATAGAGACGTAAGTTTTTTTAGATATAAGATTATGTCATCTGCTAAAAAAGACAATTTCACTTTGCTTTGTTTGAGCTATTAGAGAAAAAAAAGTTTAGCTTTTCCCCACTCAGTGTGATGTTGGCTGTGGGTTTGTCATATATGATCTTTATTATGTCGAGGTATGTTTCTTCTATACCTAGTTTGTTGAGAGTTTTTATCAAAGGGTTTGTTGAATATTATCAAGTGCTTTTTCTGTGTCTGTTAAAATGATCATAGGTGTTTTGTTTTTTATTCTGTTAATGTGATATGTCATGTTTATTGATTTGTATATGTTACACCATCTTTGAATCTGTAGGATAAATCTTACTTGATCATGGGGTATTATCTTTTTGCTATGCTGTTGTATTGGTTTGCTAGTATTTTGCTCAGGATTTTTTTACCTATGTTCATCAAGAATATTGGCCTGTAGTTTTCTATTTTGTTGCATCATTGCCTGGTTTTAGTATTACTGTAGTGCTGGCCTCATAGAATAAGTTAGGGAGAATTTCATTCTCTTTAATTTTTTGGAATAGTTTGAAAACAATTTGTACATTTGTTACAATGCAGCAATAAAGCTATTCAGCCTTGAGATATTCTTTGTTAGGAGATATTTTGTTATTGATTCTATCTCATTACTCACTACTGGTCTGTTCAGCTCTTCTATTTCTAATTTATCCTGATTCCATATTACCAGGTTGTATGTGTTCAGGAATTTATCCATTTCCCTTCCATTTTGTTAGTATTTAGTTGTTCATAATAGTCTCTGATAGTCTTTTATATTTCTGAGGTATCAACTGTAAAAACCCCTTATTGTTTCTGATTTTGTGTATTTGATTCTTTTTCTTTTTCTTGGTTAGTCTAGCTATCAGTTTATTAATTTTGTTTATATTTTTTAAAAAGTGACTTTTCATTTCATTTGACCTGTTACAATTTTTTAGTCTCTATTTCATTTACGTCTACTCTGGTTTTTATTATTTTTTTCCTTCTACTAACTTGGGGTTTGGTTTGTTCTTTCTTTTCTCATTCCTTGAGGTGTATCAATTTATTATCTAGAATTTTACACTTTTTTCATGTAAGTGTTTATTGCTGTAAACTTTCCTCTTAGCATCAATTTTGCTGTACCACATAACTTTTGGTATATTGTTTCTATTTTCACTTGTTTCAATAATTTAAATCTTTTTCTTAAGTTTTTGATCCAATAGTTACTCAAGAACATAGTCTAATTTCCATGTATTTGTACAGTTTTCAAAGTTCCATTTGTTATTGATTTCTAGATGTATTCCATTGTGTTCTGAGAAGATATTTTTGAAAAATTTTTGAGGTTTCTTTTGTGTCCTACAATATGTTCTATCCTGAAGAATGTTTCATGTGCCAATGAGAAGAATGTGTATGTGGTAGTTATTGTATGAAATGTTCTACAAACATCTATTAGGTCAATATGCTCTAAAACAGTTTTAATCCAATGTTTCTTTGTTACTTTCCTATCTAGATGATCTGTCTGATGCTGAAAGTGAACTGTTGAAGTTCCCGGCTATTATTGTATTGGAATGTGTCTCTCCCTTTAGATCTAATAGTACTTGCTTTATTAATCTTGGTGTCCTGGTGTTGAGTGTATAAATTTTTAGAGTTGTTACATCCTCTTACTGAATTGTTCTTTTTATCATCATATAATAATCTTTTTACTGTTTTTTTACTTAAAGTATGCTTTATCTGATGTAGGTATAGCTACTCCTGTTTGCTTTTGGTTTCCATTTACATGGATTTTTTTTTTCCCCAGCCCTTTACTTCCAGTCTACATGTGTCTTTACAGGTGAATTTTTTGAAGGCAGCATATAGTTGGGTGATTTTTACAAATCTATTCAGCAACTACATCTTATAGGTGTAAATGCATTTACACTCAGGGCTGTTATGTGAGGGCTTATTCCTGTCATTTAAATGTATTTCTTTTTAAACATTAGTTCTTTTTCTCATTATTTATAATTGTGGTTTGGTATCTATGTTTCTATATTGGGAATGTTTAATTTTTTTTCTCACTCCAATTTGTTTATCTGCTGTACCAATGAGTTTTATACTTCTGTATGTTTTTATAATGATAGATTTTATCTTTTTGTTTCCACATTAGGACTCCTTTAAGTTTGTCTTCTAGGGCCAATATAATGGTAATGAATTATCTTAGCTTTTGCTTGTCTGGGAAAGACTTTATTTCTCCTTCATTTATAAATTATTTGGGGATGGGGGCTGCGTATATTATCCTTGGCTGACAGTCCTTTTTTTCTTTTCAGCACTTTGAATAAATTATCTTATTCTCTCCTATCCTATAAGGCTTCTGCTGAAAAATCCACTGTTAATATAATGGGAGTTAGCTTACAAGTGACTAGATACTTTTCTCTTGTTTTTAGAATGCTATCTTTGTCTTTCACTTTTGATAATATGACTATAATTTGCTCTGAAGAAGACATTTTTATTATTTATTTTTTATTTTGTTGTTCATTTGAGAAGACACTCTTGTATTGTCTCTACTTCAAAATCTCTGAGCTTCCTGTATCTAGCTGACTAAATCTCCTACCAGACTTCGGATGTTTTTAGGTATAGTTTCATTAAATAGCTTTTCTATCCCTTTGGTTTCCTCTTGGCCTTCTAGAATACTGAAAACTCAAATATTTGGTAACTTCACATTATCTTACATGTCACATGAGCTTTGTTCATTTTAAAAAAATATATATTTGTTTCACTGGGTTATTACTGAGGATCGATCTTCAAGTTCTGAATTCTTTTCATCTGCTTGATCTAGGCTATTGTTGAAACTTTCAAATGTATTTATTATTTTATTCAGTGAATTATTTATTTCCAAAATTTCTATTTGCTTATTTTTAATGATCTCTTGGTAAATTCCTTATTCATACTCTGAATTGTCTTTCTGATTTCATTGTATCATCTATCTGTATAACATTGTATCCCTTGTATCACATTAAACTACTTTAATATTATTAATTGAATTCTTTTTCTGTAATTGCATAATTTTCTTTTTTATTGGAATCTGTTGCTAGAGAATTACTATATTCTTTGGAGGTATCATTTTTTTCTTGCTTGTAATGTTTCTTGTGCCCTTATATTGATATGTGTTCATCTGGTCAAACAGTCACTTCTTCTAAGTTTTTGGATGTGCTTTCATAGGGGAGGAATTTTTCATGAAGATGCATCTATGGTGTTGGCTGGGTAGGATACTAGACTTTGATTCTGGGTTTATGTAGTAGTGTAGTCTCTACACAAGTGTTTAAGATATAAACAGAATCAGTGATGTCTGTGGTTTTCTCTATGGCTTAGACTTTAGTTGTTAGTGGCAGCCATGGTGAAGTTTTGCTGGGAATGGGGATGCCAGGTCTCACCTTGGGCCCAATGGTGGCAGTAAAAGGCTGCACATGTTTGTCCTTGGGTCCCAGGGTGATGTACATTGTCACCAGTGTTAGCAGTTCCACATGGGTCAATTCTTGGCCCTCTAGATGAATTGTTCACATGCTGACACTGGCAACAATGGGCTAGGTGAGTGAGCAATGAGCCTTAGGACCCTGGGTAGCATGTGTAGTGTGGGCAATGGCAATAGTAGTGGTGGGATAACCTATTTGCTCCCAAGCAGTCCACATTGATGTTGGGGATGGCCGTGATGGGCTATATGGGCCAGCTTACAGGCCTGCAGGTGGTACATGTAGGTGGGTGCCAGCTGTATTCGTTGCAGAAGGTCAGGTGGATCCAACCTCAAGCCCCTACAGGAGTGTTCAAGAGCAATATTGGTAGATGGGATTGGACAATCACCAGGTTCATAGATGGTATACTTAGGCATGAGGGAGGTCAAGCTGGGTTGAGACCTTCTATCCTTAGGCTCCTCAGTAGTATGCGCAGGTGCTGGCTGTTGCAGAAGTGGGTGAGGTGATCCTCAGATCCCTGATGGAATGCTCAGGTAAGAGCCTCATCAGCTGCACTATGGCCCTGTTGCTGGAGAGGACAGAGTTGCTTTCAGTGACATCAGTCATAGGAAGACAGCAAGGAGCACAGGCTTGGGCCCTTTGGGCCCTTGTAAATGTGCAGTGAACCTGCTACTGGAGGAAGTGAGATCACTGCCAATGGCTTGCACTTTGACCATGATGGCAGCAGTAAGCAGTAGCAGTGGCTACAGGTGAAGGTGTCAGTCCAGGGATGTTGAGATGCAGGGGCTGTTGGGCTTCACAGAAGGATGCGATCTAATGGAGTCTAAGCTCTCAAAATGGAACTGTGCTATAATTAACTGCTTAAGACTTGGAAGATGTATGGGACACAGTGTGATCTCCCTCTCTGGAATAATGTTTTTGCAAAGTCTCCAAGCAGTTCCATATGTTAGTGTTAGTACCCACAGGGGTTGAGGGGTTCTCTCGTGGCTAAGCTTGCAAAAGTTCACGTGGAGATGTGGACCACTGAGGGACTCTTACCCTTTCTCCCATGGAAAACTTCTCTGGGCTCCCTGCTAATCCAGTTAAGCAGATTGCCTCACTTCCTTCTCCTTCCTTGCCTTAGATGTTTCTTGCTGCTTCTCTGTTGAACCACAGTGTTCTCTCTTAGATTGTCTATTTGAAGTTTGATTATCTCTTCAATATATATATATATTTTTTTGAGACAGAGTCTCTCTACATCACCAGGTGCCAGGCTGGAATGCAGTGGCACAATCTAGGCTCACTGCAACCTCCGTCTCCCAGGTTCAAGCAATTCTCCTGCCTCAGCCTCCTGAGTAGCTGGGACTACAGGCATGCGCCACCACACCCAGCTAGTTTTTGTATTTTTAGTAGAGATGGGGTTTCATCATGTTGGCCAGGATGGTCTCAATCTCATGACCTCTTGATCTGCCTGCCTTGGCCTCCCAAAGTGCTGGGATTACAGGCGTGAGACACTGCGCCTGGCCCTACTCAATATTTTTATTCTTCTTTGTGGAGAAGGCAAGTACCAGAAGCCTCTAGTCAGCGATCTTGAAGCCCAGCACTGTACTTGTTACCATTTTATGTTTCTTTTTACAAATATAAGTTCACATACATACACAAAACAAATATTCTTTTGCATCCTGTGCGTAAGAAGTTTCATTTCGGCTAAAATATCAAAGTTAGTTCTTCCATATCCTATCATTGAAACAGCACCAAAAAAAGTAATGTTCTAAATATTTATAGTTTTCAACTAACAAAAGAAATAAGGAGTTGAGGGATTTCAGTCTAAAGGTCTCATTTCCATTTTCAATTTTGTGAGCTTAAGGTATTTTTTTCTTAAAACTACAAATACACAACTGTAGGTATAAATGGGTTCAAAATAAATGCCAATCAGTAGTTTCATTAGTTGCAGTATCAAATGAAGTAAGATTTTGTTGAATGTATTGGACATTCTTAGGAGTACTTGTATAGGAGGCAAAAAAAAAATCTAATTTTTAATGGTAACTCAGCTATTAAATCCTGTATATTTGAGCAGGTATCCAAATATAGAAAGTAAGAAGAGAAGTTAAATCTTTGTGGAAGTTGTTCCTTTCATAAAGTCATTTAGTGGTTTTATTATACCCCTCTGAACTCCTACTCTACAAAAACTTCCTTCATTATCATCAAACAATAGCTTATAATTCTCTTTGTGCTGCGATCTAACTTTCTCAGGATAATTCAATCACTTCAGAAGTTAAAGAGAATTATTTATGAAATGTTGATGATCATTGCATGCTATTACCAGATTATGACTTCAGTATGTACAAAAGGATGAACCATTGTAAGAAGATAAGAGGAAGAACTGAAAGTATAATTGGAGAACAAGAGACTAGAAACAATATTCAAATATTAGGCAAACTGAGGTGCTTTTGAGCCAGTTGGATTTACCTTTAAATGACAAAATCCACTACTAAATGGGAGAAACCTGAATTTAAAAGCCATAGTCTAGTTTAGCCTTTCTAAATATTTTACTAAAGGTCACCTCCCTGTCATCTTTAAACTCTTAAAGAACAAATTAAATATCCCAACAAGACTATCCAACTTGCATAATATTAGGTTTGGTTTGGTCTGAAATAAAAAAGTTTCTTCCATTTACATTGCAAAAGTGAGATAAGCAAATAAGAATTCCCGAATTTTTCTTCTATTTTTTCAAAAGTAAGTGTAGAAAGGCTTTGTTATTTTACAGTGTGTGTTAGCCACCATCCAAGTTGGCTCCTATGATTCTCACCCTTGGGTATTCACACCCTTACATAGTCTGTTCCACATTGTACTAGAATTAGCCTGTGTGCTGCATAGCATATAGCAAAAGTGATCATATGATCATATGTCACTTACAAGTTATGCTATGAAGGGTTTGACTTCCATCTTGGGCATCTCCCTCCCTCTCTCATCTCTGTTTCCCACTCTGTGTCCCCTTCTGTCTCCTTCCCTGACTCATCATTTGCCTGGAGGAAGCCAACCGCCATGAACCAATGCAGCCTGTGCAGAGGCACATAGAGTACGGAGTGAGGTCTCTGGTCAAAAGTCAGTCAGGAATTGAGACCTGCCAAAAACTAAGGAAGAGAGCTTGGAAGTGGATTCTCTACTTCTAGTTGAGCCTTGAGAAAACGGTAACCCTGTCTGGCAACCTGGTGAAAGACCCTAAGCCAGAATCTTGCCGCTAAGCTGCTCCCAGATTCCCTGACCCTCAGAGGCTGAATATGATATGTGTCTGTTATTTTCAGCTGCTAAGCTTGGAAGTGATTCGTTATGCTGCCATGCTAGCTAATATAGATTTGAAATGATTTCTATTGCTACTTGGCTGCCCATGACTCTTATATTCTGATAGAAAGTGATTGTTTATAATTTTACTTAGTCCCACCTTATGTCTCATGCATATATATTAATTTCTAAGAAGAAATGCGAATAGTCTTTTTAGAAATTTGGAATGAATATTTTATTAGGATCTAAGAAGTGAGGAGTTTAAGAATGTTGTTTTTTAATATAAACTCAAATCTCTGTATTTGAGATGTTATAGAAATTGATATTATTTTTATATTAGAAAACTTAGTATATACCTTGTGATATGTTTGAACTTGTGGTTTCAAAATCATATACAAATTAATTTTTAAAATTAAAATAAGTTATAGTTTTTCCAGAGCTGCCTTTTATCACACAAAATAGATACATCTACTAAGCAACATTATTGATATTTTAGTAAAAAATAAAATAAATAAAATTATACAATATAAACAAAATAAAAATAATATATATGTAGTAATATGTGATGAAATAATAAAGTAATATCCTTTTAAAACAATATAATTATCACTATTTACTTAGAACCTGATATGTGATAAAATTATTCAAATTATTAGATAGAAGCTATTTTAATCTTTACAGAAGTGCTGCAAAGAGATACCACTAATTTCTAGTGTTCAGGTGGGCAGATCAACACACAGAGGCGTTTAGTGATTTACACAAGGAAAAGTAGGTAGAAAATGCTTGAAAATACATATACTCACAGGTTTTTAAGATCCTAAAGTTTGCAATCTCCTGCTATGCCAGTCTGCATTCATTTCAATAAATGTCATGTTAAAACTAATTTAGATTAGCTTCACTTAGAATTTCTTTTAGACAACGAGTACATTCATTTTGAACATACTCATCTATATCAATATTTTTTGAGGGCATGACATAAGTGAGTCAGAAAGAAGTCTGATGAAGGAGAAAAATCTTTGGCCATATAATGTTATTTGATAAAAATATGTGATGACTCTGAGGAAGTGGTCCTGTGCTTCTCTTGTGGTGCAAAAAGTGGTTCTTCCTCACTCCAAGAATCTTAGGGTCTGGTGGTGTGAAAGCTGAGTTCCTTATTCTTTATTTTTCTTCTTTAGTATCTGCACCTTCATTGTCACCCTGTATTAGAAAGGGTTCTCTAGAGGGACAGAACCGATAGGATAGCTGTGTATATAAAGGGGGATTCATTAAGGAGTACTGGCTCACATGATCACAAAATAAGGTCCACAATAGGCCATCTGCAAGCTGAGGAGCAAGGAAGCCAGTCTAAGTCCCAAAGCCTCTTAAGTAGGGAAGCTGACAATGCAGCTAGTCTATGGTCCAAGGTCCAAGAGTCCCAAAGCTGAAGAACCTGGAGTCTGATGTTCAAGGGCAGGAAGCATCTAGCATGGGAGAAAGATGGAGGCCAGAAGACTCATCCAGTCCAGACTTTCCCTGTTCTTCTGCCTGCTTTTTATTCTGGTCTTACTGGCAGCTGATTAGATTGTGTCCACCTGGATTGAGGTGGATCTGTGTCTCCTGGTCCACTGACTCAAATGTTAACCTCCTCTGGCAACACCCTCACAGACACACCCAGGAGCAACACTTTGCATCCTTCAATCCAATCAAGTTGACAATATTAACCATCACACACACACTTCATGAGACCAGACCTCCCCAAATGCCCTTTTGTATATGGGAATCTGTCCAGCTGACTCCAGCACCTGGCTTACCATCATTTACCCCACTCCGCCTCCTGTCATCATTCCTGGTGACTAAAACATTTGCGGAAATGTCCCTGTCTTCTCAGCATGCTATATCTCCTTTTCCCTTCTTTCTACCTTAGAACAAACTCACACATTTATGCTCTAAATATCAGAACCATCAAGAAACCCATCACCTCAGAAACCACAATTTCAAATATTCTGTTGTCTAACCTTCTTACTACATTCAATTCATGAGTTTAAATGCTTTTGTCTATCTGTTAACCTCCCATGACCTCACTTTCTAATTTTTCCAGGCTGGACGCCATGTTTCCATATTACAGCTACTCCCTTGCCCATGACTTGAACTGCCTCTAACCCCTGCCCTCCCTCCCCTGCCCGCCCCTGTCTTCCCCTCCCCTGTCCTCCCCTCCTCTCCCCTCCTCTTTCCACCTTTCCTCTCCTCTGCCAATCTCTTTCTGTTGTTCTCTTCTGGCAAATCTCCTGTCCTGGATAAAATAAACTCTCTCCTTAACTACTCATCTGCATCCAGATAGCTGAGTGTTACTAGAGGAAAAGCATACCACTGTACTGTGTCATTTCACTTTAAATTTAGGATCATGATTCAACAAAGCTATTGCTACTGACAGAATATTACATTACCTTCCCTGTGAATTTATTTTCACACTTACAGAAACAACGGTCCCATGTTTTCTCTGGTTTCTTCCATATCCAGAACTTCTTCTTTTTCTCTTTCTCTGCACATCAGTTATCCACATACCTAAAAGTAGTTTCAGTCAAGAAAGAATTATTTATGATTTGACAAAGAAGATATGCAATTGCTTCTCCTTTTCCTTCTTCTCCTTTTCCTCCTCTTTCTCTTTCTTCTCCTTCTGTCTCTTTCTCCTTTTTACCAAGCAAATAAACCAATTTCTGTTTGTGCTTTTTGTGTTATCTCACTATTTCTGAAGGACTTTATTACTTATTTTATCTTGTCATTCCTGCATCATCAGTTTTTCCTTCTCTACCAGATAATTTCCACTCTTATACAAACACAAGCCTTCATACCAACCATAGGAAAACAAACTACAACAAAACACAAACCTCCATTTTCTCTTGACCCACTTTCATCTCCATGATACTTTTCTATGTCTTTATACTTTCTCGACTTTTTATACTGTCTCACTGGGTTGTAAGTGGTCCAGCCCTAGACTCCTTTAAGTTCTTCTCTATCTTATACTTCCTCTCAGATTATTTCACCCTATTTCAGGGCTTTAATACCACCTACATTTTACTGATTCTCAAATATCCAACTGCAGCCTGGACATTTTGCCCCTGTTGCTAAACTCATAATATACTTATTACTGCTAGTTGTATATCTACCAAGGATCTAACTGTTAGTATGACAAAGACCCTTGCTTCCACCTCCACTTATACCCTAGAGGTTTTAATGCCAGCAAATGGCACCACATGCAGTAGTATGGAGTCACACTTGACTCCTATTTCTTTACCAAATACCAACTTGCAATCTCTTTTTATTTATTTATTTATTTATTTTATTTATTTTTTTATTGCATTTTAGGTTTTGGGGTACATGTGAAGAACATACAATATTGTTGCATAGGTACACACGTGGCAGTGTAATTTGTTGCCTTCCTCCCCTTCACCTATATCTGGCATTTCTCCCCATG
>CAUYQU010001995.1:0-62017 GCA_963574635.1 Cheracebus regulus | reverse complement strand
GACATATATGCAGCCAACAAACATAAGAAAAAAAAGTTCATCATCATTGGTCATTAGAGAAATGCAAATCAAAACCACATTGAGATACTACCTCACACCGGTTAGAATGGCAATCATTAGACAACAGATGCTGGAGAGGATGTTGAGAAATAAGAACACTTTCACACTGTTGGTGGGAGTGTAAACTAGTTAAAGCATTGTGGAAGACAGTGTGGCAATTCCTCAAGGACCTAGAAATAGAAATTCCATTTGACCCAGCAATCCCATTACTGGGTATATATCCAAAGGATTATAAATCATTCTACTATAAGGACACATGCACTAACAAATGTTCATTGCAGCACTGTTTACAATAGCAAAAACTTGGAACCAACCCAAATGCCCATCGATGATAGACTGGACAGGGAAAATGTGGCACATATACACCATGGAATACTATGCAGCCATAAAAAACGATAAGTTCTTGTCCTTTGTAGGGACATGGATGAACCTGGAAACCATCGTTCTTAGCAAACTCACACAAGAACAGAAAATCAAACACCGCATGTTCTCACTTGTAGGCGGATATCAAACAATGAGAACACATGGACACAGGGAAGGGAGCATCACACACTGGGGTCTGTTGGGGGGAAACAGGGGAGGGATAGCAGGGGTTGGGGAGTTGGGGAGAGATAGCATGGGGAGAAATGCCAGATATAGGTGATGAGGAGCAAGGCAGCAAATCACACTGCCATGTGTGTACCTATGCAACAATCTTGCATGTTCTTCACATGTACCCCAAAATCTAAAATACAATAAAAAAATAAAAAATTAAAATAAAAAAAGGTGGGCAAAGCATATGAATAGCTATTTCTCAAAAGAAGACATACAAATGGCCAAGAGGTATATTTTTTAAATGCTCAAAATCAATCATCAGAAAAAAAACTCAAAATAATTCTACCACATGCTTATGTTGTTTGTGCCAATGTGGCAATGTTGGTGAGAGGTTTCTTTCTTTCAAATAAATAGGACATGGTTGAAGTTAGAATCCTATATATTATATATTAATTCATAAAAGACTACACTGGTGAATGGTTGTACTGACTTTGTAGAAGTTCTTGATATATTTCATGTATGAGCCTATTCTCAACTAAAGTTTTACAAATATCTATCTTCTCCCACTTAAGAATTTTATCTTTAATGGTATTTTTGATATAGATGTCCTCTTATGTACTTTTTATTTTGAACTAATTTTAGACAGAGCAAAATTCTATAAATAGCATAGATATTAATATTGCAGAAATAGTAGAGAGAATTTACTTATATGCTTCATCTAAGAGCTCCTAATGTTAGTAACTTACATAAGAATAGTAAAATTAAAATCAGAAAATTAAGACTGACTAATTAGCTAAGCACAGGATTTATACAGATTTCACACGTTTTTCTCTTAATCTTTTTTTTTTTTTTCCTGTTTCAAGACCCAGTGCAGGGTCTCACATTGTCTTTAGATGTCACATCTCTTTAGTGTCTTCTAATCTGTCATAGATCTTCAGACTTTCCTTGTCTTTCTCAACCTTGACACTTTTTATGAGGACTGGTCAGTTGTCATGTCAGATGCCCAATTTAGCATTCGAGTAGGTTAAGGTTATGCATATTTGGCAAGTATACTACATAAATAATGTTCTGTTATTCTCAGTGCATCATATTGTGGATTATGATGTTGAGAGTTTTTTATTTTGATGTAGCTAAATGTATCTTTCTATTCACTATAGTTAGTGATTTTAATGTCCTAATTAAAGTATTTTCCTACCTCAAGGCCTTGATAGTTTCCTATGTATTATCTTTCAATAGCTTTATTATTTTGCTTTTATATTTAGATCTACAATATTAAACTTGGTCTCACTAAAATAAGGAATAAGCAAAAAATATTAACTCTCATCATTTTTATTTAACATTGCTCTTGAAGTCTTAGCCAGTGCAATAAATCAAGAAAAATAAATAAAATGTGTAAAGACTGCAGGAAAGAAGTTAAACTATCTCTCCACATGTAAAATACTTGATTAAATAGAAAATCCTAAGAAATCTATAAATATACACTATATTTGTGTATTTATTTCTTCTTGTAGTTGGATTAATATTTGCTTTATATGTTTTAAGGTTTATTACCAAAAGCATACAAATTTAGAATTATTATATTTTCCTGGTCAATTAAAATGTCTTTCCTTATTTCTAGTAATTTTTTTTGAATCTTATTCATTTTATTTTTTTATTATCCTTTAATTTCTGGGGTACATGTGCAGATCCTGCAGGATTGTTACACAGGTATAAAATGCCATGGTGGTTTGCTGCCCCCATCCCCTGTCACCTACATTAGGTATTTCTCCCAGTGTTATCCCTCCCCAATCTCCCTACCCAGTGCTATCCCTCCCCTAGCCCCCAACCCCCCAACAGACCCCAGTGTGTGATGTTCCCCTCCCTGTGTCCATGTGTTCTCATTGTTCAACACCTGCCTATGAGTGAGAATATGTGGTGTTTGGTTTTGTGTTCTTGTGTCAGTTTGCTGAGAATGATGGTTTCCAGGTTCATCCATGTCCCTGCAAAGGACATGAACTCATCCTTTTTTTTATGGCTATGTAGTATTCCATGGTGTAGTGCCATGTTTTCTTTATCCAGTCTATCATTGATGGGCATTTGGGTTGGTTGTAGATCTTTGCTATTGTAAACAGTGCCTCAATGAACATATGTGTGCATGTGTCTTTATAATAGAACGATTTATAATCCTTTCGGTATATGTCCAGTAATGGGATTGCTGGGTCAAATGGTATTTCTATTTCTAGATCTTTGAGGAATTGCCACACTGTCTTCTACAATGGTTGAACTAATTTGCACTCCCACCAACAGTGTAAAAGTGTTCCTATTTCTCCACATCCTCTCCAGCATCTGTTTTCTCCTGATTTCTTAATGATTGCCATTCTAACTGGCATGAGATAGTATCTCAATGTGGTTTTGATTTGCATTTCTCTAATGACCAGTGGTGATGAGCATTTTTCATATGTTTGTTGGCTGCATAAAAGTCTTCTTTTGTAAAGTGTCTGTTCATATTCTTCACTCACTTGTTGATGGGGTTGTTTTTTTCTTATAAATTTTTTTTAATTCTTTGTAGATTTTCGATATTAGCTTTTTGTCAGTTGGGTAGCTTGCAAAAATGTTTTCCCATTCTGTTTGTTTCTAGTTCACTCTCATGATTGTTTCTTTAGCTGTACAGAAGCTCTAGAGTTTAATTAGATCCCATTTGTCTACTTTGGCTTTTGTTGCCATTGCTTTTGGTGTTTTAGTCATGAAGTCCTTGCCTATGCCTATGTCCTGAATACCATTGCCTAGGTTTTCTTCTAGAGTGTTTATGGCGTTAGGTCATGTGTTTAAATCTTTAATCCATCTGGAGTTTTTGTTTTGTTTTTTTAAATTACCTAGGTTTGCCAGATGTCTCTTTGTTGATATGCACATAGCACACTTTCTCCATTAATTCTTAATTTGTCTGTGTCCTCAAGTTTTGTTTGGATTATTAAACTTTTAAAATTAAATGTGATGATCTCTGTTGTTTCTTTTTCTTTTTCTTTTCTTTCTTTTTTTTGAGATGGAGTCTTGCTCTCTCATGCAGGCTGGAGTACAGAGGTGCAATCTTGGCTAACTGCAACCTCCATCTTCTGGATTCAAGCGATTCTTCTGCTTCAGCCTCCCAGGTAGCTGGGATTATAGGTGCCTGCCACCATGCCCAGCTAATTTTTGTATTTTTAGTAGAAACAGGGGATTCAGCATTTTACCCAGGCTGGTCTCGAACTCCTGACCTCAAGTGATCCATCTGCCTTGGCCTCCCAAATTGCTGGGATTACAACCATGAACCACTGCACTCAACCTATTTTCATCTTTGACAAACACTTCTTAGGTGCCTGCAATGTAACAGGCTCTTTTGTGTAGCATTGAGGATAAAGCAGTGATTAAAAGAGATAAAAATCTTTAACCTAGCAAATTTTTTCTAATATAATCCAAAACACAAGTGAAATAGACATAATGTTAATCATATTTTAATGTACATTTTCCAGTCATCAGAGTCTTTATTAGAGTTATAGCAAGCCAATTTGACTTCATATACTTTTATATCTTGGTTTTTAGTGAGCCGTGTGTAGATATATTTTAAAAAACGTATTTATTTATTTTTATTTTACTTTAAGTTCTGGGATACATGTACAGAATGTACACATTTGTTGCATAGGTATACATGTGCCATGGTGATTTGCTGCACCTATCAACTGATCATCTAGGTTTTAAGCTCTGTGTGAATTAGATATTTGTCCTAATGTTCTCCCTCCCCTTGTCCCCCACCCACTGACAGAACTCAAAGCCAAACACCATATGTAGACACATTTTTAATGTAATTAGATTTTTTAAAATAGGCATTACTTATGTAAAGTAAAATTTAATTTTTTTAGTTTAAAGGACCCTGAGTTTCCACAAACACTTGCAATCATGAAACCACCATGAAAATCAATATATAAAATATTTCTACCACACAAATAGTTCTATCCTGTCCATTTTCAATCAACTCCTCTTTCCAGCCCACCTCCAAATAACCACTGATCTGTTTACTGCCATATAAATGTAATCATAATGTACATAATGTACATCATAAATGTAACTTTTTAAGTTTGGCTTCTTTCACTTAGTGTTATACATTTCAGATCCATTCACATTCACACATCCATATTCTTATATATATGAGTAGTTCCTTTCATCTTTATTGCTGAGTAATATTGCATTATATCTAGATTTCATGATATAATAAACAGCCTGTTTATCAAGTCATCTGTTGAAGGACATTTATTTGTTTCCAGGTGCGGATATTTTTTGGTGATTATGAATAAAACCATTATAAATATTTAAATACAGATTTTTGCGTGGACATATTTTTCATTTCTCTAGAAGGATCGCTTGGTCATATGATATGTGTGTTTATACACAATTACATAAGAAACAACCAATCGTTTTTCCAAAGTAGTTGCATTCCCACCAGAAATATATGAGAGTTTCAGTTCCTTAATCATGTCATCTGAAATAGAGACTTCTTTATTCTTTTCTCAATCTCTATGTATTTTATTTCTTTTTCTTGCATTATTGCATTGTCTCATGCATACAGTGTGGTATTGCACCATTAAGTATGATGTTAGCTGTAGGTTTTACATAGACGATCTTTACCAGGTTGAGGAAGTTCCCTTAAATTTCTAGTTTGCTCATAATTTTTATCATGAATAGATATTGAATTTTGTCCAAGAATTTTTCCTTATTGAGATGATCATATGATTTTTCACTTTTAATAAGTTATTATGGCAAATGATATTGATTATTTAAATTTTGAGCAAAGATGACATTTAAACATTATTGTATTTGATATGCTACTGCCTTGTTGGTGTATATGGCAAGTATGTTCATGAGTGATATTGATTTGTAATTTTCTTCTCTTAGGTGTTTTTATTTGGTTTTGGTATTAAAGTAATACTAACTGTAAAATAAGTGAGAAGTAAATTTGTCTGTGTTTTGTAAAAAAGTTTTTGTAGAATTGATATGTCTTCTTTAAATGTTTGTAGAATTCACCAATAATACCATCTAGGCCTTCTTTGTTAGAAAAAAAAATTAACTCTAAATTCAGTTATTTAAATAGATACTAGAAGTCTATGCATATTTTCTATTGAGTTTCTATCAATTGTTGTTCAAGGAATTTTTCTATTTTATTAAGTAGTTGAAGTTATGTCTGTAGACTCGATATCCTCTCTTGAATTCCTGATATTGTTAAATTTGAATTATTTCTCTTTTGTCTTATTTTGTTTTGTTTTAATTTAATCTGGTAGAGGTTTATCATTTTTTGTGATCTTCTCATGGGAGGAGCTTTAAAAAAATTTCTCTATTTTTTTCCCATTTCAATTTCTATTTCAATTCTTACTATTTCCTTACTTTTGCTTTGTACTTAAATTTTTCTTCTGTTTATAGTTTCTTAAGCTGAGTGCTGTTATTATTGATTTCAGGTTTTTTTCCTAATATAGGCATTTTGTGCTGAAATTTACCTGTAAGCACTTCTTTAACTATGTCCCACAAGTTTTGATGTGTTTTCATTTTTGTTCAATTTAAAATATTTTCTTTTTGTGACTTCCTCTTTTACACATGAGTTATTTAGAAATGTGTTGACTAATGTATAAATATTTGGGGATTTTTTCAGATAGCTTTCTGTTATTTATTTCAATTTTCATTTTGTTTGGTCTAAGGACATACTTTGCAGTATTTTAATTATTTTCAATATATTGAGTATTTTTAAGCCCTATGTGTCTATGTGCACCTGAAAAGAATATGTATTCTGTAATGTTGGATAGAATGCTCTATAAATGTCATTTGAGTCAATTAGTTGATGGTACTACCCAGGACTTCTTTTTCTGTGTATTTACTCTTTCAGTTATAGAGAGCAGATAGTTACTTTAAAAAACAGATAGTTACTAATTAAAGACAGATAGTTATTTTAAAAGACAGAGAGTTACTTTAGATAAAATAGCAAAACCCAACAGTATGCTGTGTACAAGAAACTCCCTTTAAATAACTTTAAGTAACGATCTGTCTTTTAAACTTTAATTATTAACTCTCTGTCTTTTATTTTATTTATTTATTTATTTATTTTTTTGGAGACAGAGTCTCACTCCATCGCCAGGTGCCTGCCTTCCAGGTTCAAGCAATTCTCCTGCCTCAGCCTCCTGAGTAGCTGGGACCACAGGCACACGCCACCACAACCAGCTAATTTTTTTGTATTTTTAGTAGAGACAGGGTTTCACCATGTTGGCCAGGATGGTCTCCATCTCTTGACCTCGTGATCCGCCTGCCTCGGCCTCCCAAAGTGCTGGGATTACAGGTGTGAGCAACCGCACCGGCCACTATCTGTCTTTTAAATGTTAAACCCATTTGCATTTAATGTAATTATTGATACAGTTAAATTAAAATCTGTACCTTGCTAGTTGTTTTTGTTTGTTCTATCTATTCTTTGTCTCCTTTTTGCTCGTTTATGACTATTCTTTTTAAACTGACTTATAAGAATTGTGGTGGCTCATGCCTGTAATCCCAGCACACTGGGAGGCTGAGGCGGGTGGATCACCTGAGGTCAGGAGTTTGTGACAAGACTGACCAACATGGTGAAACCCCATCTCTACTAAAAAATACAAAAAATTAGTCACCCATGGTGGTAGGAGCCTGTAATCCCAGTGACTTGGGAAGTTGAGGCAAGAGAATCACTTGAACCTGGAAGGCAGAGGTTGCAGTGAGCTGAGATCACACCACTGCACTCCACCCTGGGTGACAGAGTGAGACTCAAAAAAAAAAAAAAAAAAAGAATTGCACATGTTTATGTGGTATAGGGTGATATTTTGATAATGATAATGTATAGTGATCAGATCAGGGTAATTAGTGTATCCATCATCTTAAACATTTGTCATTTATTTGTGTTTGGAACATTCAGTATTCTTCTTCTAGCTACTTGAAACCATGTATAATAACACATAACTGTTAACTATAGTAATCCTATAATGTAATAGAGCACTAGAAATTGTTCTCCTATTGTAGTGTAATTTTGTATCTTTCAACAAATTATCCCATTATCCTTTCTTTCCCTTGCCCTTCCTAGCCTCTAGTATCCTCTGTTTTATTTTTTTACTTCTATGAAATCAGGTTATTTTTAGCTTCCACATATAAGTGAAAATATATGGTGTTTAACTTTCTCTTTCTGGCTTATTTCATTTAATGTAATGTCCTCCATTTCCATCCATGTGGCCACAAATGACAAAATTTTGTTCTTTTTATGGCTAAATAGTATTCCACTGTGTATATGTATTATATTCTTTAAAAAGAAAAAATACATTATTTATCCATGTTGCTTCTGTGAATAATGCTGCAGTGAACAAAGAGGTGCAGATATCTTTTTGATATACTTATTTTCTTTCCTTTGGATAAATGCTAGTATTGGAATTGCTGGATCATATGATAGTTGTATTTACAGTTTTCAAAAAACCTTCATATAGTACTACATAGTGACTGTACTAGTTTATATTACCACCAACAGTGTATGAGTTCCTTTTTTTCCACATCTTTGCCAGCATTGTTTACTTTTATCTGTTTGGTATTGTACAATTTATCATATATTTATTGGCCTTTTGTATGTGTTCTTTTGCAAAATGTCTCCTCAGATTATTTGTTCATTTTTAAAACAGATTACTTATGTCATTGTTGTTGAGTTGTTTGAGTTCCTTCTAAATTCTGGATATTAGTCTTCTGTCAGATGCATAGTTTGAAAATATTTTCCCCCATTCTGCAGGTCACCTGTTCACTCTGTTGATTATTTTATTTGCTGTACAGAAACTTTTCCATTTGATATAATCCATTTGTTTATTTTTGCTTCTGTTTCCTGTGCTTTTGAGATCCTATTCATAAAATCGTTTTCCTGACTAATGTCCTGAAGCATGTCTCTTATGTATTCTTCTAGTAGTTTTATATTTTTATTTCTTATAATAAAGTCGTTGCTATATATTGGGTTGATTTTCATATCGGATGGAAAAGTGGGGGGTTAATTTGTTTCTTCTGCATATGGACATTCCATTTTTCTAGCACGATTTATTGAAAAGATTGTTCTTTCCCCAGTGATTTTTCTTGGTACTTTTGTCAAAAATTAGTTGACTCTAGATAGATGTATTAACTTCCAGTTCTCTATTCTGTTCCATTTTCTTATGTATTTGTTTTTGTGGCAGCACAATGCTGTTTTGGTGACATAGCTTTGTAATATATTTTGAGATCCGATAGTGTGATACCTCCAGCTTTGGTTTTTTTTTTTTTTTTTGGCTGTTGTTGTTTGTTTAAGAGTACTTTGGCTATTTGAGGTCTTTTGTGGTTCTATACAAATGTTAAGATTTTTTTTCTATTTCTGTGAGGAATGTCATTGTCATCTTGACAGGGATTACACTGCATCTTTAGACTGTTTTTGGTAGTAAGGCCAAAGCCTGGAGTATGGGACTTCTTTACATTTGTTTGTATCCTCTTCTACTTCTTTCATTAGTGTTTCATAGTTTTTCTTGTACAAGTCCTTCATGTTTCCTTGCATAAATTTATTCCTAGGTATCTTCTTTTGTAACTATTGTAAATGGGATTGACTTTTTACATTCTTTTTTGGCTAGTTTGTTCTTTAATGGAAATGCTACTGATTTTTGCGTGTTGATTTTATATTCTGCAACTTTACTAAAGTTGATTGTCAGTTCTTTGTTTTTATACTTTAAGTTCTGGGGTACATGTGCAGAACGTGCAGGTTTGTTACATAGGTATACACGTGCCATCGTGGTTTGCTGCATCCATCATCCCATCATCTACCTTAGATATTTCTCCTAATGCTAATCCTCCCCTAACCCTATCCCCTGCTATCCCTCCCCTATGCCCCAACCCCCTGACAGGCCCCAGTGTGTGATGTTTCCCTCCCTGTGTCTATGTGTTCTCATTGTTCAACACTTACTTATGAGTGAGAACATGCAGTGTTTGTTTCCTGTTATTGTGTCAGATTGCTGAGAATGATGGTTTCAAGCTTTAATCATGTCTCTGTAAAGGACATGAACTCATCCCTTTTTTATGGCTGCATAGTATTCTGTATATGTGTCCCACATTTTCTTTATCCAGTCTATCACTGATGAGCATTTAAGCTGGTTACAAGTCTTTGCTATTGTGAATAGTGCCAGAATAAACATATGTGGGCATGTGTCTTTATAATAGAATAATTTATATTCCTTTGGATATATGCCTAGTAATGGGATTGCTGGGTCAAATGGTATTTCTATTTCTAGATCCTTGAGGAATTGCCACACTGTCCTCTACAATGATTGAACTAATAATTTACACTCCCACCAATAGTGTAAAAGTGTTCCTATTTCTCCACATCCTCTCCAGCATCTGTTGTCTCCTTATTTTTTAATGATCACCATTCTAACAGGCGTGAGATGATATCTCAATGTGTTTTTGATGTACATTTCTCTAATGACCAGTGATGATGAGCTTTTTTTTCATATGCTTGTTGGCTGTGTAACTACATGGAAACTGAACAACCTGTCCCTGAATGACTACTTGATGAATAATGAAATGAAGGCAGAAATAAAAATGTTCTTCAAAACCAATGAGAGCAAAGACACAACATACCAGAATCTTTGGAACACATTTAAAGCAGTGTCTAGAGGGAAATTTATAGCACTAAATGCCCATGAGAGAAATGAGGAAAGATCTAAAATTGACACCCTAACATCACAAATAAAAGAACTAGAAGAGCAAGATCAAACAAATTCAAAAGCTAGCAGAAGACAAGAAATAGCTAAGATTAGAGCAGAACTGCAGGAGAAAGAGACACAAAAAAACTCTTCAAAAAGCCAACAAATCCAAGAGCTGATTTTTTGAAAAGATCAACAAAATAGACCACTATCCAGACAAAGTAGAAAAGAGAGAAGAATCAAATAGATGCAATAAAAAATGATAAAGGGGATATCACCACCGATCTCACAGTAATACAAACTACCATCAGAGAATACTACGAACACCTCTATGCAAGTAAACCAGTAAATCTAGAAGAAATGGATAAATTCCTGGACACTAACACCCTCCCAAGACTAAAGCAGGAAGAAATTGAATCCTGTCTAGACCAATAACAAGGTCTGAAATTGAGACCACAATTAATAGCTACCAACCAAAAAAAATGTCCAGGACCAGACGGGTTCACAGCTGAATTCTACCAGAGGTGCAAGGAGGAGCTGGTACCATTCCTTCTGAAACTATTCCAAACAATACAAAAAGAAGGAATCTGCACTAACTCATTTTATGAGACCAACATCATCCTGATGCCGAAATCTGGCAGAGACACAACTAAAAAACAAAATTTCAGGCCAATATCCATGATAAACCTTGATGTGAAAATCCTCAATAAAATACTGGCAAACCGAGTCCAACAGCACATGAAAAATCTTATCCATCACAATCAAGTCGACTTTATCCCTCGGATGCAAGGCTGGTTCAACATATACAAATATACAAACGTCATCCATCACATAAACAGAACCAAAGACAAAAACAACATGATTATCTCAATAGATATAAAGAAGGCCTTCAACAAAATTCAACAGCACTTTATGCTAAAAACTCTCAATAAATTAGGTATTGATGTATCATATCTCAAAATAATAAGAGCTATTCATGACAGCCAATATCATACTGAATGGGCAAAAACTGGAAGCATTCCCTTTGAAAACTGGCATAAGACAAGGATGCCCCCTCTCACCACTCCTATTTCATATAGTATTGGAAGTTCTTGCCAGGGCAATCAGGCAAGAAAAAGAAATAAAGGATACTCAATTAGGAAAAGACAAAGTCAAATTGTCTCTATTTGCAGACGACATGATTATATGTTTAGAAGACCCCATCATCTCAGCCCAAAATCTCCTTCAGCTGATAAGCAACCTCAGCAAAGTCTCAGGATACAAAATCAATGTGCAAAAAATCACAACATTCCTATACACCAGTAATAGATAAACAGAGAGTCAAATCATGAGTGAACTCCCATTCACAATTGCTACAAAGAGAATAAAATACCTAGGAATACAACTTACAAAGGATGTAAAGGACCTCTTCAAGGAGAACTACAAACTACTCCTCAAGGAAATAAGAGAGGACAAAACCAGATGGAAAAACATTCCATGGTCATGATTAGGAAGAATCAATATTGTAAAAATGGCCATACTGTCCAAAGTAATTTATAGATCCAACGCTATCCCATCAAGCTACTTTATTCACAGAATTGGAAAAAAAAAAACACCTAAAACTTTGTATAGAACCATAAAAGAGCTGCATAGCCAAGACAATATTAAGAAAAGAAAAAGCTGGAGGCATCACACTACATGACTTCAAACTATACTACAAGGCTACAGTCATCAAAACAGCATAGTACAGGTACTAAAACAGAGATATAGACCAATAGAACAGAAGAGAGACCTCAGAAATAATGCCACACATCTACAACCATCTGATTTTTGACAAATCTGACAAAAACAAGCAATGGGGAAAGGATTCTCTATTTAATAAATGGTATTGGGAAAACTGGCTAGCCATATGCAGAAATCTGAAACTGGATCCCTTCCTTACACCTTATACAAAAATTAACTCCAGATAGATTAAAAATTTAAACATAAGACCTAACACCATAAAAACCCTGAAGAAAACCTAGGCAATGCTATTCAGGACATAGGCATAGGCAAGGACTTCATGACTAAAACACCAAAAGCAATAACAACAAAAGCCAAAGTAGACAAATGGGATCTAATTAAACTTAAGAGCCTCTGCACAGCAAAAGAAACAATCATTAGAGTGAACCAGAAACCAATGGAATGAGAAAAAACTTTTGCAATCTACCCATCCAACAAAGGGCTAAAATCCAGAATCTACAAAGAACTTAAACAAATTTACAAGAAAAAACAACCCCATCAGAAAGTCCAAAGGGTATGAACAGACACTTCTCAAAAGTCAATTGTCAGTTCAAAGTGATTTTGGTAGAGTCTTTAGGTTTTCTATACATAAGATTTTGTCTTCTGCAAACAGAAACAATTTAACTTCCTCCTTTCCAACTTAAGTGTCCTTTATTTCTTTCTCTTGCCTAATTGCTCTTGCTAGGACTTCCAATACTATGTTAAATAAGAATGATGAGAGTGGGCATCCTTGTCTTGTTTCAGTTCTTAGAGGAAGAGCTTTCTGCTTTTTATCATTCAGTATGATGTTGGCTGTGGGTTTGTTATACATGGGCTTAACTATGTTGAAGTACTTTTATTCTATACCTAATTTATTGACAATTTGTTTCACAAAGAGATATTAAATTTTATCAAATGCTTTTTCTGAATCTATTGAGATGATCACATGGTTTCTGTTTATAATTTGCTGATGTGATGTTTCATATTTATTGATTTCTATATGTTAAACTATTTCTGGGATAAATCATGCCTGCTTGATCATGCTGTATTATCTCTTTGATGTATTGTTGGATTCATTTTGCTAATATTTTGTAGAGGACTTTTGTATCTATGTTCATTGGGGATATTGGCCTGTGGGTTTTTCTTGTGTGTGTTGTGTCCTTGTTTGGTTTTGATATCAGGGTTATACTGGTCCATAAAATGAGTTAGGAAGAGTTCTCTCCATTTCAGTCTTTCAAAAAATAATTTGAGAAGAATTAGTGTTAATTCTTCTTTAAAGATTTGGTAGCACTGAAGCTCTCTGGTCCTGGACCTTTCTTTGTGAAACACTTTTTATTACAGCTTCAATCTCCTTCCTTATTATTGGGCTATTCAAGTTTTCTATTTATTCTTGGTTCAATCTTGAGAGGTTGTATGTATCTAGAAATTTATCCATTTTTCTCTAGGTTTTTTAAATGTATTGGTTTATAGTTGTTCATAGCAGTATCTAATGCCCCTTTGTGTTTCTGTGGTATCTGTTGTGATGTCTCTATTTTTGTTTCTGATTTTATTTATTTGGATCTTATCCCCCCCCCTTAGTCTAGCTAGTGTTTGTTTATTTTGTCTTTCTTTTAAAATGAAAACTTTTAATTAACTTTTTGTTAATTAATCTTTTGTATTTGTTTTCAGTCTCAATTTTATTTCTGCTCTGATCTTTATTATCTCTTTCCTTCTGCTATTTTGGAGTTTGTTTTGTTCTTGCTTTTCTAGCTCCTCGAAATGCAACATTAAGCCGTTTATTTGAAAACTTTCTAGCTTCTTGAAGTAGACATTGATTTCTATAAACTTTCTTCTTAATACTGTCTTTTTTGTGTCTCATCAGTTTTGGTATGTTCTGTTTCTATTTTCATTTATTTCAAGAAATTTAAAACATTTCCTTCTTAACCTCTTAATTGATTTAATGGTCATTCAGGAGCATGCTGTTTAATTTCTGTGTATTTGTACAGTTTCCAAAGTTTCCTTGATTATTGACTTCTGGTTTTATTCCATGTAGTGTGAGAAGATACTTAATGTCATTTTAATTTATAAATTTTTTTGAGACTTGTTATGTTTTCTAACATATGATTAATCCTGGAAAATATTCCATGTGCTGATAAAAAGAATGTGTTCTCTGCAGCTCTTGGGCAAAAAGTTCGGTAAATGCCTAGGTTCATTTGTTCTGTGGTGCAGTTTAAATCCTGTGTTCTTTGTTGATTTTCTGTTTAGATAATCTCTCCAATGCTGACAGTGAAATGTTAAAGTCCCCAAATATTATTTTATTGTTTTACTTTAGATCTAATATTTGCTTTATGTATCTGGGTGCTCCAGCATTGGGTGCATATATATTTTAAATTGTTGTATTCTCTTGCTGAATTGATCTCTTTATTATTATATAATGTTATTCTTTTTCTCCTTTTTACAGCTTTTGACTTGAAGTCTGCTTTTTCTAAGCATAGCTATTCTTGCTTGCTTTTGGTTTTCCTTTGCATGAAATATCTTTTTCCATCCTTCACATTTCATCTATATATATCTTTACAGGTGAAGTGAGTTTCTTATAGGGAGCATATAGTTGGGTATTATTTCTTTTTTTTTAATTTATCCAATCTGCATCTCTTAAATGGGGAATTTAATTCATTTACATTCAAGGTTATTATTGATAGTGAGGACTTACCACTGTCTTTTTATTGATTATTTTCTGGTTATTTTGAATATCTTTTGTGTCTTATTTCCTCCCTTGTTGTTTATTTTTGCAGTTGAATAGTTTTCTGTAGTGATCTGGGCATGTGAGAGCCCCTGGGCTTCCAACCACTCAGATGCCTTTCTGCTTCCCCCCTGCACTCCAGCACTCTCCCTTCAACATTTCAGTTAAATCTTGTTTATTCATTACATTGTTCTTTTCTTGTCCTGACCATTCTTTTTTATTAAATATGTTATGTGATTCCATTATATGTCCAGTATAATACTCATGCCTCTTTTAAAAAATATTTTTTACTGTATTACATATGTTTCACAATATACATTCTTAATTTATCATAGTCTGCCTTCAAATGATATTATACTGCTTTATGTATAGTGTAAAACAAATACAACACTATATTTCTAAATCCTCCCTCCCATTTTTAATGCCATTTTTATCATATTGTATGATGAGTTTATGGTGTATGTATATTTTACATAGATTACTATATATTTTAATTTTTATTTTTACATACACTATAAACTCATACTACAATGCAACAACATTTGCTGTAGATTAATATATTGTTAGAGCAATTAAAACTAGAAAGGTATAGTTTTCCTTTATTTAGTTATGCTCAGAGCTCATGATTACTTTATAGGTCAAATTTCAGTTCTTTGTGATAATTCTTCTGCCTGAAAAACTTCCTTTGGCCCTTCTTTTAGTGCCTATCTGCTAGTATCAAATTATCTTGGCTTTTGCTTCTCTGGAAAAAATAATTTATTTTAATTTTTCAGTGACATATCATTTGGTATAAAATTCTGGGTTTACAGTTTTTGTAGGTCTTTTTTGTTTTCTTTTTTGTCTTTCAGTACTTAAATATATTAATCCTTGTCTTCTGGCTTGCATAGTTTTTAGATAAACAGTGCTGTAATGCTTATCATTCACCTTCTCTTTGTAGCATTTCCTTTTATTGTCATTGCCTTAAAGATTTCCTTTTAATCTTTGGTTTTCCACAGTTTGAATGGGATGTATATGGATATTTATTTTTAATTCTGCTTGAAGTTCCCTAAACTTCTGGAGTCTATGATTTGATTATTTAATTACTTTTGAAAAAATTTTGGTCATTATGTCTTCAAATATGTCTTCTACCACAATCACATTATCTTTCTCCTCTCTCAACCCCTTCTTCTAACCTCCTCACTTTTTTCTATTATTCAAATAATATATGTACTATACTCTTTCATATTTCCCCACACTCTTCGATGTTCAGTTCTGGGTTCCCTCCCCACAACCCTTTTATCTCTTTGTATTTTAATTTGGCTAATTTCTACCAACCTTTTATCAGGCTTACTGATTCTTTCTTTTGCTGTGTCAAATCTGCTGACAAACTCATCAAATATATTCTTCATCCCTTTTAACATACCTTTCATTTTTTACATTTCCATTTGACCCTTTTTATAATATTATTGATTGTATCTAGTAAAGTCAAATTATTGATTGTATCTAGTAAATTCAATCTAATTTCAAAATACTATCGCTTTTTCCTAAACTGTTTCTAAGATTTTCTCCATTACCTTTTTTTTTTTTGAGCAATTTTTCTCTGATAATACATAGGTGAAAAGTTATTTTTAACCTTAGTTTTTATTCATAAAATATCTTGATGTTTTTCACCAGGTCTGAATATTCTCCATCATTAGCTTTTCAAATATTGCTTCTTAGGTATTCTGTCCTTTGTTCTCTTTCTTGGGCTTGAAATACATGGATCTTTTTCCTTTCCACACTGACACTTACTTTTCCTGCCCTCTTTCTATATAACTCATCCTTTTGTCTCTTCAGGCTTTATTGTCAATATTTTCTTCTAACCTATATTCCAATTCATTAAATTGCTTTAGTATTACCACATTTGCTATTTAACTAATTCATTAATTTGTGTTCTAATATTTGTTTCTTTTTTCAAATCCATTTTTAATAACTTCCAGTTCTTTGCTAAAAACTTCAGTCTTCTCTCTTATCTCCCTGCTTATGCAAACAGTTAAAGTCTGATAATTGTTTAAAGTCTGATAACACAAACTGGCAGCCACCATAGCTGTTTCTATTTTCCATTATTTCCATTGATCTCATTCATGTTGTTTTATTTCCTTGTGTGCTTAGATATTTTTACTGTGAGCTAGATACTGTACTTAAAATTGTTATAGGAGTAGCTTGATGTCTGAGATAATTTCCTGTAGTTATATATTCCTCCAAAAACATATATTTATATTAAGAAAGCTTCTAGGATACCCACTAATGAACCAAGATTATTTTAATCCAAACTGAGCTACAGTTTCTGCCAGGGCTCTCCTTCTTGCACTTCCCTCTTAGTCCCCAAATCAAAGAATAGCATGTCTACCTTGGTTGACCTGAATTCCAGTGTTTTCTCTTCGGCCCAGTAATGTGTTGCTCTACCTCTTAGTCCCTCTGCTACCTCTTGCTGAATTAGGAACTGTGTCAAGAAGACTAGTAGCCCTCAAATACTGGGCCCACCTCATGGATTACCACCTCCTCCCAGATCTTACTCAGTAATTTTGTATTTTCTTGTTAGTTCTCCAGGGCCTTTTAGCAGTATTTTAAAAACGTTTGGTTTTATATTGTTCAGTTTTTCTCATTGTCTTTAGGTAAAAGATTAGTCCACATTATTTAATCCATCATTACTCTTCTGCAGGAATTTGTGTGTGTGTGTGTGTTTTTAGCTCTGCTCTCTAGATTCTCATTTCTTTTAAGTTTTGTGGTCTCTTCTTTTAAAGTGCTATGCCACCAAAGCGCCTCTCTTTCTAACAGTTTATTCACTCAAAAAGCTCTTGCTAGTTACAACTGAATTTGCTTAAATTAAGTAAACATATAAATTTCCCTATATATGTTATGGTATCTCCATTATAAGAACCTCTTAATTTTTTTCTATGATCATCAAGCTACACAATAGATCTTCTGAACTTACTCCTAACTAAAATTTTGAATATTTTGAACAACATTTCCCCAATCCTCTCCTTTTTTAAAAAACTTTTAAAATTATTCACTATATGCCTGGAACAGTCTTCTCTCTGCCTTGACACCTTCAAACCTCAGCTCAATATTTATTGTCAAAGCCTTTCCAAACTTCCTTGATTTCAGTGTAGCAACTGTGTATCTTACTGCAGGAATCTGAGTGTGCAAAATAAGTAACTTTACTTCATTTTCTTTATATTTAATTAAATTTGATTTTGAGATCCTGTCCCTCCAGGTTGCTAGAAAATTCACCTTTTATTTGTTTGTTGGATGGGGCTCAGGAAATTTTTTTCCTGTTGTCTAAATTGGTACAAAAATCCTGACACTTCTGTCCAGGAAACAGAGATATAATTTACATATGTCTTTAGTTCATTGTAGTCGCCTTAATAACCTCATTGTTTAGGCTCACGTGTTCACTAGAACTCAAATATTTCCAAGCCCTCCATGCCAGGCTTGCAAAACGAAATCACTGACAAAACTGAATTCCCGATGCTTCGTATGCAGCTTCCTTAAGGCACCCCACAGGTCCTGCTACCTACCTCCCAAGATAGCTGCTGAATATCTAGCTATGGTTTCCTGTTCCTTGAGGTGTATACTAACCTCAATCCCCTTTCTATTCTGGAGGAATTTCTTTTCTTGATGACATTCCTCTATGCTCCTTACCTCAGCAAAAATTTCTCAATGAATTTAGACTTTTAGAGGGGAAAAAAATACAAGAAAGAAATAAGAAAATGGTTGCCTTCAGGGAGCATTCTGGACTTGGCCTTGCACACAAACCTTCTCTTAGACAAGAGATAGTAAGCATCTGCTTACCTTCTGGAAGAGAAGAAGGAAGAAGGCAGCAAAAATAATTCACAAAATAATATGTCAATAAATTATCCATGCAGAAGTTTAAGCCCCTCATTATTCATTTTTAAAGCATATATACCTGTTTCCTGTAGCACCTGTCACAGTTTCTATTTGAAATTTATGCCTGATTATTTTATTACTATCAGTCTCCTTAACTCCATAATATGACCTCCTTGATAGCGAACATCTTGACTAGTTCTGATTATGTAAAAGCTAACATCACATCTGGCAATAATATACATTAAATAAGCTTTTGTTGAATTAATGAATCAGTGAATAAGTAATTGAGCTTTCTATAAGCTCTCTCAGTTAAAAATGACCTAAAACTAAATGTTTTTCTTCTTTTCAGCTGTCTCCTATATATAATCTGATTCCAGTGAAAATGAGTAATGCACACATAAAGAAACAAAACTTAGAAAGAGCTATTGAAGACTATATTAACGAATTTAGTGCAAGAAAATGCCACTCATGCCAAAATGGAGGTACAGTGATTCTAATTGATGGAAAGTGTGTGTGTACCTGCCCATTAAAATTTGAAGGAACTGCTTGTGAAATCAGTAAACAAAAAATTCCTGAAGGTGAGGACGATTTATTTTATGTGATTAAAGACAAAAATGTGTACTCAGGTTATTTAATTTGAAAACTAGCTCTTGAATTAATTTGTACTAAATTTCTAGGCTATTTGTATAAACAGAGGATAAAGATTGAGTGAATAGTGAGAATGGGTAAATCAGCATTTTTGTGTTATTTTAACATCTTGTATATATTAAAATAGAATTATAAATAAGTAATACATTGTAATTATTGTATTACTCTTTAAGTATAAAAATATTCCTATGGAAGGTTTACAAAAATATAACAAATATCCAGTTATTTACTATCTAGAATTGATGAATGGTAATACAATATAGGCTTTTTATAAATGTATGTATTATATACTATGCATATATATGTGTTCATGTGTATAGACATAGACATATATACTTCAAAATCTTTTTAAAGAAAAAACAATAATACATCCAATGAATTACTTTATACCACATCCCCTCCCCGAAAAAAAGTTCTATTGCCTTTTCTCTCTTCTACTACTCAGATACAATCACTTTCATTACGTCGGTGTGTATCTTTCTAGTTCATATTTTTGTGCTTGTACTAAATATGTATGTACCAGTGAAAAATATGTGATATTGTTTTGTATGTTTTTAAATTTTATATAAATGATATTTACTAGATTTTTATTTTGCATTTTTAACTGTATTCATGTTTTTAAAAACTGAGATTCTAAAGTTAATCATAAACACATTCTTTGACATTTTAAAAAATACTTTTTATTATGAATTTGGGGGCACATGTGAAGGTTTATTACATGGACATATTATATAATGGTAAGCTTTGGTACCCATCACCCAAATAATGAACACTGTACCCAACAGGTAATTTTTCAGCCCTCATCCCTCACCCATCTTCACCATTTTTGGAGTCCCTACTTTCTATTATTTTCATCTTTATCTCCATACATACTCATTGTTTAGCTCCCACTTATAAGCGAGAACTATTTAATTTTCTGTTTCTGAGTTATTTCACTTAGGATAATGACCTCCAGCTCCCTCTAGCTTGCTCCAAAAGACATGATTTCATTCTCTTTTATGGCTGAATAATATTCTATGGTCTCTATGTACCACATTTTCTTCTTCCAATCATCCACTGATGGACATGAAAGTTGATTCCATGACTTTGCTACTGTAAATAGTGCTGCTGTAAACATGTGTGCAGGTGTCTTTTTAATATAAAAAGTGATTTTCCTCTGGGTAGATACCCAGTAGTGGGACTGTTCAGTGGTAGTCCTATTTTTAATTCTTTGAGAAATCATCTTTTTCTCTTACCATATAAAAAATTAACTTGAGATAGATTAAAGACTTAAATGGAAAACCTGAAACTATAAAAATCCTGGAGGAAAATCTAGGAAAAACTCTTCAGGACATGGCCTAGACAAATAATTTATAAGTAAGACCTCAAAAGCAAATGCAATAAAAACAAAAATAGACAAGTAGGACTTGATTAAACGATTTTATTCCTTACAAGTAAACATGACTTCAGCCATGTTTCTAATACGAAGAGTTTCTGCTTAGCCTTTCATTCTGGTAGAATTATTCAGACTCCTAATAGGTAAGTGAGATCTTAGCCCAAGTGTTAATATCACAAGATTAGCTGGTAAGATTAACTTTCTATGGCAATCATTGTTTGATCGGACAAATACAGTTTCCTGCAACAAAATTCTAAAACATTCATGTAGTTTCCTAAAGTAAAGATTCACAACCTCGTTTATTTTTCAACCATACTTTCATCTCTTACAATACAGATTTTTAATATTTTAAGAATTTTTTTACACTTCTTAACAAATGACTTAGAAACTCAATGATATGGTGACAAAACATGTAAGTTAGAATTTAAATTTTAGCATAATTGATATATAAATGTATGCTAACTCTGTCTCTCATCTGTCTAAAGTGTTAATCTAGTGTTTTGTATTCCAAAAAAACATTTGTACTCTCCAAAAATTTATACTACGTGGTACTTGGAACTTCTGTTTTCTACCTATTTCTCTCTACGTAGAATATTCTGCTGATTTCTCTATGATTTCTTCAGTTCTATCTTCTAATTTTCCAATTCTTTTATTCAACCATGTGTAGGTTATCCATTTGCTGATCTACTGAGATTATTTTAAAAGTATTTTTCTAAAATTTTGATTTGGTTATTTTTCAAGTCTGTTTTTTCTCTTGTCTAGTTTACTGAATTATTTTCCTGCCTTTATCTCCTCATGGAATTCTTTCAGATTGTTCCAGTAGATATAGTTTCTGCAGTGCAATTCTCTGCTGAGTCTACCAATTCATTCTCATGGTACATTATTCATTCTTCATTACTTAGTGTTTTTTTTTTTTTTTATTTCAGGTTTAGTTTTTGGTGGGAATTATTTCCTGCAGAAACCCTATCTTCCCTGGATACTGAACATATTCCTAGGGTTAGTTTGCTTCTTAGGAGGTCCTATCATTTTCATCAGTCTTGCACCAGATTTTTATGTAAATTTCTTGGTTCGAGTTCCACATTTTGTGTTTCATAGATAATGAATATCAAGGTTCCTTCCCCAATATATAAAGTCATCTTAGATCACTAGGCATTTTTTGGTTGACTTTTCAAACCTGACCCGGATGGCCCACCAGCTTCTTGCTGAGATATTAGACATTATTTTCTTGCTGAATTTTTCCCTCAAGTTAGATCATCCAAGCATCCATTTTGCCATAGAATGTTCTAGTTTCCAGTTAACACTGAGCTTACCCCCATGATGAGATTGAAAACTGTAACACATCATCTTTCTTTGTCTATACCATTTACTTAGCTTGGAACGCTTCCAACTTTCTCCCCTTCAACTAACTGAACCTCCTCCCTTATTTCTTGGGTGTGTTTCTACTCCTAGACCAATGATTCTTAACCAGGTTGATCATTGGATTTATCTGGAAAAGAAAAGAAACAAAACAAAACAGATGTCTATCCTAAGCCAATTAAACCAAAACAGCTATGGTTGATCCTGCCTGGGCATGGGATTTTTTGTTTTTTTTTTTTTTGGATTTTTTAAAAAATCTATTGTTTATTCTAATCTTTAGCCATGGTTAAACACCTTTATTTTGAACCCAGGCCAATTAGCATCTTTTTGATGAAACTTTCTCCAATTTCTTCAGGAATCAGTCCTCTATCTATGCTTCCTGAGAACTTTCCCTCTGTTTTTCCAGCGCTAATAACATTGACTCTCTGTATACAAGGTAAATAGCCCCTTCTAGTATGAAAATGTGCCTTGAATCTTAAACCACATTCTATTCCCAGCACCTAGACAGTATGGCACAGCGTGGTGCAACAGGATAAGAGGGTGAATGTGTAGATGGGTGACGTACCCAAAGTAAAATCCTACTGATGATGAATATTTGATACTCATTTGTTTTCTCTAGGATTGCCAGCCCTAGCCTTCCCTCACGAAAAATAGAGCTGTTGACTTCTCTCAGCTCCAGTGGAAGACAAGAACACCAGGAGCTTCCAATTTCAAATCTTGCCGCCGAAGATAGTCTTTGCTGCCAAATAAATAGCAACAGGCTTCATGAAAATCCTACCAGTCTCTGAAGTCTCCACAGTCTTAGGTCTATAATTTTTTTTTTATTTTTCTTCCTTAAAATCCTATGATTTTCCGTTTTTTTATTCCCTAAGGAAGAGTCAACAGTGAAATATGCCAGAACTGCTTTCTCCCATAGGCAATGCCAATCTCTTCTAACAAAACAAAATTAAATTGAAAACAGAATGTTGGTTTAAAAGACTTCAAAGTAATTGTAAAACTGCTTTGTATGGTTAACATATTCTGCCAGGTCCATGACCACACGTCTGTACCATGCAATTTAACTTTTATTTACATCTTTATGTTTGGTTTGGTTATTTGCTAATGTGTGCATACATTCATTCAGCAAATACTGAGAACCAGCCACCTGCACAGCAGTTGCTTTTACTAGTCTTAGCGCTACCATTTAAATCTATATGTCAAAAGGGAAGTGTGTTATATTTGTAACCAAAAGCTACTAGTTTACTAAAAAATATTGAACTCAGGGAGATAGAGAGTAGAATGATAGTTACCAGAGGCTAGAAGGGTAGTGGGGAAGGGAGAGAAAGACAAGATGGTTAATGGGTGCAAAAATCCAGTTAGATGAAAGGAACAATATATATATTGCTCAGTAGCACAATCAAGTGACTATAAACTATTAAATTATGTGAAATTGCCTCCATTTGATATTTTACATGAAAAAAAAAACAATTTTATATGGTCCAATTTAATACCTAGCTTATGAATTGTATAAGGTAATGTTACCTACCTGAGAAGCTAACACTGGCTATGCAATCTTATCCATTAGATAACATGGTACTTAGAGTCTGAGATCTTTTGAAAAGGTCTGAGAACTCTTGAAAGAAAGAAAGAAAAAGAAAGAGTATTTTAAAATACAAAAAGAAAACTGCAAAATCAAAATTAAAAAATGTTTAATTAAACATCATGTATCATGTTAACTTTATTGCAAATATTAATAAACATTTCACAAATTTATAAATAAATTATGTTACTCTTTCACGCTTAGCAGAAATTATCTAGAATGCATTTGATTGACGGGAGATAACACCTACTAAATTACCTACATGCAAATAATTTTAAAAGCAACATTTTAAAAACAATTTTCAAGATTGTTTTTAAATAACAAAGTAAAAGATTACTGGATGTGGAATGAATTTTAATGTTAGGTATGATATGGAGATCATGCTAATAAATAGGCCCTGGCCCTTAAGAGTCTTCCATTTGCCCTGGGAGCTCAAGAAAAGGCCTGGCCCCTGCCCTTCAAAACACTGTGTGAATTAGAGAGAAGATTTGTCATATGTGTATAAATACTGAACTCTGTTCTTGAACAATCCACTATTGAGAGTGTGAGTTTTTGATGGAGAGCATCTGGCTCAAGACTGTTATTAGAGTAACACCTGAGAATTCCTTCCACCCTTGGGAAGTACAAATGTCAAACAATAAAAGAGCTGAGCCTTGACCAGACCCTCTAGGGCTAGCTTAATGATTTATCAGACTCCTTTCTAGGGTAATGAATAGCAGGAATAGCCTAGGTTCACACTTGATGGAGAGTCCACCAACTTCTTGCCACTGATGGTATAGCTGATGATAGAGCTTCTCCAGCAGGGAGCGCTATTGAGACACCAGAAACTGCTCAACAGTAATCAACACAGAGGAGAAAGTCCCCAGGCCTAAACTAAAGGAGAATCTCTAGAAACTGGGAGAGATGAGGACGTACCAGGCCTAGCATGGGTCAGCATGGACTGTTGTTAGGAGAAAGTGATGTAGCTTAGTCCACCCAGATGGAGTGCATTATAGGTGGCTCCTACCCCACATGCTGTCTGTGGGGGTGCACCACCAAATTCAGGAAAAGGACAGGTGGAGACAACATCCTTATGAAGCCCAGGCCAGTAAGTTGAATCATTATACTAAGTCACTATCAAAAGAAGCCAGTATCAAAAGAAGTTAGAGAAGTGGGATGTGTATTTATGTTCACTAGAGCGTGATTGATACAGGAAGTTCGGAGTCTTGCTACATTTTTACAATTTTCCCTTTTTATACTCAAAATTCAGGTCACTTATTCATTCTGCTGATCACAGAGTAGACAGTCAACATACACCTGTTGTCTGATGTTGAAAGTGTGGGTCAGCATTCTCACCCTGGCTTTACACAATTTTCTCTCCGGCAAGGCCTTTTGACTGTGTAGTGGGACCCAACAATAGCATCTCCTAAATTAGTCTCCCAATAGTTACTTATGAAAAAAGCCCAAAATGGTAGATGATATGGTCTGGCTCTGTGTCGCCACCCAAACATCATCTCAAATTGTAATCCCCGTGTCTTGAGGGCGGAACCTTGTGGGACGTGATTGGATCATAGGGGCAGTTCCCCCATGCTGTCCTTGTGATAGATGAGTAAATTCTCACGAGAGCTGATCAAAGGCTAGCTCTGTATTTTTCCTTAATAAAACAATATTTACATACACATACATAATTCACAGGACAGTCAAATATCTGTCTTGTGACAGATATTTGGCCCCTAGCCTTTGTTCTTCCACTTCTACTTCATGCCCATTACCTACCATCATGCTAAGAGCAGCAAATGGCCCATTAAGAAAGAAAGAAAGAAAGAAAGAAAGAAAGAGAGAAGAGAGAGAAGGAAGGAAGGAAGGAAAGAAGGGGGGAGGGAGGGAGGGAAGGAGGGAAAGGAAGGAAAGAAGAAAGGAAGGAAGAAGAGAAATAAAAAGAAAGAATGAATGAAAAAAAGAAAGAGAAAGAAAAAAAGAATAAAAGGAGGAAAATGAAAAATAGATCCACTTTTCATGGGGGACTTTTTCTTTAATTTTATTCATTAAAGAGCAAATTATCATTAACAAAATGGCAAAAGCAATAAGCAACCCCATGAGAGTGTGTGTCAGTTAAATCTTGTCTTTGAGACCCATTGAAGCAAAAAGATTATGACTTAGATTCTGCTTCTGTGAAATATATGCAAGGACAGAAGAGGTGAGAAGTCATGAGAAGAAAGCAGCAGAACCCAATAGACCCACAGAGCTCATGCATCCCCCACAAACCTAAAGAGAGGGTATGATACAAAAAATGGACAAAATTACAAAAAACAAAAAGCAAGGTAATATATTACCTAGAATTTTTCCATAAGTGTTATTCTTTGTCTCTTTGCTCTCTAAGTTAATTGGTTTGATAAAAACTCCTTAAGTAAAGTCTAGAGTAAATTTTTCATTGTCCTATTTTAGCAGATTATTTTTATTTTTAGAGTAGTAAACATTCACCTGGACCCCTTGGGTTTAAATTGAAAAGACAAATGCTCCCTTCTTTTCTTGAGTTTCAATACAATTTTCTCATTCCATTAAAATGTGGTGGGTACTCTCCTTTTAGCCAAAAGTAAGTTGATTAATAAGCTATTTCTTTCAGAGCACTGATGTTCTGAAAGAGTTAAGATCCCCTTTCATTAAAAGTAGAAAGTACAGGAGTGAAAAAGTTCACTTTGATTTTAAAACAAAAAGTGAAAGAGGAAAAACTCAAATCAAGGAAGTGCCCACTTCCTCCTGCATAGCCTCTTTAAGCATGTGTGTTCTTATTCTGCTTTTTCCTGCTACTTCCCATTTGCTATTTCATATCTAGCCAAACAGGGAGACTGAATTTCCTTGAATTTGTATGAATCTACTTGTGAGTTTGCTTTAATTTCATGATCAAAGAGCAGCATTGTAATGACCATCTCTTAGTGCTCGGCAATATTTTAGCCAAAAGCTCTCTTATAGCTTCCCATAAATGGTGGGTTTCAAGGAAGGTTGTACACATGCAAAACTGGTATATAAAATGTACATTGCTTTCATCAGATTCTGAAAGGAACTCATGAGACCAAAAAAAAAAAAGTGTTTAAATATAGCTGACCTAAGTTCTTAGAGTGAGAAAAGGAAGTATGAAAATTAATTCTCATTGGAGCAGTTTCCAATTTAGTTGAGGAGCCAAACCTAATACACACAATGCAATTAGAGAACCATAAAAGGCAAACATTAAGAGCTTGGTTTTGTAGTGTAGCCTGCAGGCTTCCAGAAAAAGGGGGACATCAGTGAGCTGGCAGCAAAGAAGCCTTCTTGGAAAAGGTGAGATTCAACGTCACCCTGTTCTGTCTCAGGGGTCTTAGCCAGGCACGTTACTGTTGGGCACATAGAGTAGATGACTATTTGTTTTTTCTCTAAAATGTTATATATTTAGGTTATAAAAATTAACATGTATCAGAGGAGTTTATAACTATTTCTAACCTTCTATGCTAACAATTAACCATGCTTTTTTTAAGGCATAATATCTGTAATCCCAGCACTTTGGGAGGCCAAGCCAGGTAGATCACGAGGTCAGGATTTCAAAACCAGCCTGGCCAAGATGATGAAACCCTGTCTCTACTAAAAATACAAAAATTAGCCAGGTGTGGTCACACGTGCCTATAGTCTCAGCTACTCGGGAGGCTGAGGCAAGAGAATTGCTTGAACCCAGGAGGCAGAGATTGCTGTGAGCTGAGATGGCACTACTGCACTCCAGCCTGGGGGACAGAGCAAGACTCCATCTCAAAAAAAAAAAAAGCCTAATAGATAAAACACTGACAATGCTTTTCAGTAATAATCATTAGTATTACTCAGATTTTATTAGTGCTCTCTCCTTTATCTACTTGCAAGCTGACTTTAAAAAATGAAGTTGGTTTTCCCTAGCCACCCCATGCTTCTAGACCTCACAGTCTCCACCTAGCCACTGCCTTCAGTGAGTACTAAAGGGGCAGACTCACTGATTGCACCATTGCCTGAACGAAAACTGTTTTTCAGAATAAAAACTTATGAAAAGAGAGTATATGCCCAAGTATTTAAAGAATTAAAATCACTTTTGCATTGTCTAAGTTACTTCTCCCTTCTACTAGCAGGAATAATTGTAGTGCCCACACTGAGAAAACATAGGTTTATCATTTTTAGATGGTATCACTATGCTGTCTGTCATTGTTGCATTTCCTGTTTCGTCTTCCTGCTCAGGAACTTACATACTGAGGTTTGGCTTCACAGGAGATATACTCACATATGTGATGTTTGACATATGTTTTTAAAGTAACATGATTATGCTTTAGAAACTAAATATGAAAATACACTTGTGGACAACAAGTTATAGTTGGGAGCTTCAACTCTTAACTTTTTTTTCTTATGGCAAAAGCAATAAGCAACCCCATGAGAGTGGGGTTGAAAATAATACTTTTCTTATATATGTGTGTTTGAAAGACCACTATATTTATTTCAATAACAACTAAAAATTACCTTAATCTGCATTTGGAAATAAGCCCAAATTGAAATGGAATTCAGATGGATGAATTGAAATTCAAAATTCTCTTAACCAGAGACTTACCCAATAAATACACCATTAACTGAATAATTGCTAGATTCCTGTTTATCATGTAATTTGTGTCCAACTTACTGGCATAGAGGGAAAATCATAGAATGACAGAGATTAAGCAATTCTTATGTAGCACATAGGGAAAATATGTTGATTAACTTAGTGGTAAACAGTGTCAGAGTGTCAGAATTATTTCTACCCATAAGGCTGGCCTGGGGATCTGTTCACTATCTTGCTACTATGAGTCACCTGCTCCTTCTTTTCGGCAAAGGCTCTCAAACTTGCACGTACATTGGAATCACCTGGGCAGCTTTGACATACACCAGTGCCTGGGTTTCAGTCCAGAGATTTTCATATACTAACCTGGGGTGAGGCCTGGGAGCTGAGACTATTTAAAACATCCCAGGTGATTTTAATGTGCAGCCAGGTTGAGAACCATTGTTTTAGAGTGGTTCTCTTTACCCTAAGATGTATCTGCACTGTGATGATCTGTATTCCAACAGACAGTAGATTAGAGGCTTTCTAGTGAAGGTAAAGAATGTCTCCATTTCAAAGCATTCTAGAAAATGTGTTATACCAAAAAAGATTCCTGGCTCCCATACATTGGTCTTGCTTTGATCTTCCTCCTCTATTTATTCATTAAGCATTTATTATGTGTAAGATACTGTGCAATTTCAGATTCCTGACCATCCACCCAGATTCTGACCATGCCTCAAACCCCTCTTTATAATATGTAGTTTTCAGGACAGTATCAATTTCTACCTCTGGAACTCAACATCTGCCCTGGCTTTTTGCCTGTCGTATGAATCTGTATTTCTGATTATATCTTAATTTTGAAAGCATTTTTGTTTTAAGGAATAAATAACAAGTAACGTCTTTTTTGAAAAGGGATTTTGTGTGGATGTAGGAGTAATGAGTGTTTGATCAGCATCAAGTATAGAAATTTGGTGACCTTACACTAGATAAGCACTATCATACTTAAAACAAGATCTAGAAATTTGCAACCACCAATGAAGGAATCCTGCCTTTCCTTTGCTATGGAAAACAAAGATTACCTTCCACCCTTGAACTACCTTAGTAGAAGGCTATGTATCAGGATGTGTTTAGAGAGGTTCATGGATGATTGGAAACTCTGACTAATTGAGATCAAATCCCTTGCCCTTAATGTCTGATGCTAACAAATGTTAACCCCCAAATTAGCACATGAACCTAGATTGAGCTGTACTTTTTTTTATGGAAACGAATGACATTCTATGATAAGCTTATGAGTGTTTCCATCATTTAAATACTGCTAATATGAAGTTAAATATAATTGGAGTTGTTCATTAAAATTATCATGACACTTTTGTTCTTTTTAATAATGATTATAGTTACGTTTTTACACAAGTGCTATATACCCAAGATAGAAAACTTGAAAAACTCCAAAAAGTACGAAAAAGGAATTATTTGTAATAATATATCCACGCAAGTCAAACGCTATTAATTTTGGTGTGAGTCCTTCATAGATAAAGAGAGAGATGGGGAGACAGACATGCACACACATATATACACATATTTATTCAAAAATACAGAGGTTATATAAAACAGATCAATAATGTATAACAAAATTTAATATCTAGGTACTTCTAAAAATTTTGTATCAATTTTTCAGACTTCAGAGCTACACCTATACCTGTTTCTATATTATTGAAAAATAATAACATGGTAAACCTGGCAGGCTATACAAATGCTCTAAGGGTTGAGATAACATGCAAATATAGCCTCACATATCAATGTGTGAAAGCTGGATAGACCACACAGCTCAGAAAAGGAAGTACACTCTGCATAGCTAACTTGCACATTCACTATCCAAGCCACACCATCTTCGGGGTCATTGTGTGTTAGACACATCAACTCTTTTCAATCAAAATGGTAAGTAATAGATTTTATTACTCTCCCTGGTCTCCTGGCAAATGTGCTACTCCTCTTTGCATAGAACAGACAGGGTTGAGAATGCTTCACAGCTAGGTCCTACGAGCCTTTGGGATTTTGCTCTGCTACTCATTGTTCCTTGGGCTGAGGAAGCCGCTGAGTCTTTTTCATGCCAATTGAGAGACGTGGCTTCAGGAGTTCCTTTTTTTGATTCTAGCCTTCAGAATAGAGGAAGAGCACTGTCTTACAGAAAGAAAATGTGCATTCTTTGTCTTTGCCTCTTATGATAGCTGGATGCCAGCCCCAGTAGTATAGTCAAGCTTCCTGTCATGAGCTCTTTGACTCCCAGGAAAGGACTCCAGTGGCGAAGGTTGGGAAACGTTGCTGATGGTGATTGCCATTTTGATAACATGGTAGATTTTACAAAAGAACCTCTTCTGTTTGAAAATACAGTTTTTAAAATTTTAATTAGAAGCAAACAAAGCCCAAATAGTCTAAACCTTAGAGACAGATTGTATACCCAAAGTTAATGGGAAGTCATTTTTTGGAGCTTACTTAAAATGATGAGTGGGTTCCCAGTACTACTTTAACCTATAACATAGCTGAACTACAGTAGTAATACACTGCTTCACAATTTTCCATTATTTCCTTGCAAAAAAAAGGGGGGGATGGGTGGGCTCCCAAAGTATATGTGGTCTAGAAGAGAGCCAATTTTATATCTTTGTCCTCTATTCCCTGATCCCCAGAAGACTAGAAATTTGTTATCCCTTCTCTTATTACGAAGAGGATACCTTCCTTTTGTCAGCCCCCAGTGAGAAGACAGGAGTTGAGAGGATGACTCCTATGCTTGCACAATTGGAGACTGGAGTGCATTGCAGACATTGGAACAGGGAGAACAAAAGGGTCATTCAATGATGTGTGTTTATGTGACCGTGTATTGTCTGAAAGCACCTCGAGTTAGGATAGGGAAAGAGTAGAGGTAAGAGAGCATAGTCTTGTCATGGGGGAGAGAGGAAAAAGGAAGAGCGATGGGGTGCGAATCACAGAGTCTTGAGAATGGGAGTTCGCGCTGGTGGAGGAAATGTTAGGACATGACCCTGTCTGCCGCAACACCTTCAGAAGGCCGTCCCAGGCCCAGGTGGGAGCAGGACTTATAAATCCCTCTACTTTTCCAAACTGGGTCTTTAGGTAGAGAATTCTTAGAAAACAGCTTGACCTTAAATAAGGGCACTGTGGTTTATAAAGTGCTATTTGGATTTTCTTAGGTGACACAAGATAATAGCAAGAAGAAAGGAAGTTTAACTGGAGAGCATGTATTCGGTATATATATGAGTGATGATTTTTTAAAAGATTACGGTTTTCTTATTATAAAAGTAACACGACCAGGCGTGGTGGATCACACGTGTAATCCCAGCACTTTGGGAGGCCAAGGAGGGTGGATCACATGAGGCCAGGAGTCCGAAACCTGCCTGACCAACATGGTGAAACCCCATCTCTACTAAAAATACAAAATTAGCTGGGGGTGGTGGCTCGCGCTTGTAATCCCAGCTACTTGGGAGGTTGAGGCAAGAGACTCATTTGAACCCAGGAGACGGAAGTTGTAGTAAGCTGAGATCGTGCCACTGCTCTCCTGCCAGGATGATAAGTGAAACTTTGTATAAAAATAAAAGAAAGAAAGAGAAAGAAACAGAGAAAGAAAGAAAACGAAAGAAAAAAGGAAAGAAAGAAAGAAGAAAGAAAAAAAGAAAGAAAGTAAAAAGAAAAGAAAGACAGATGTATTTCTCAAAAAACTTCTTAGAAATATAGATAATGAACAGGTGTGGTGGCTCATGCCTGTAACCCTAGTTTTTTGGGAGGTCAAAGTGGGAGGATTACTTGAGGAGTTAGAGACCAGCCTGGGCAACAAAGCGAGATGTCATCCCTATCAAAAATTAAATCAATCAATCAGCCAGGCCTAGTGGTGCATGCCTGTGGTTCCACCTACTAGGAAAGCTGAGGCGGGAGGATTATTTGAGTTCAGAAGTTCAAGGGGTCAGTGATCAATAATCATGTCACACCACTCCAACCTGGGCAACACTGTTTTTCAAAAAAAAAAAAGAAAGAAAGAAAGAAAAAAAGAAATATAAATATGCAGAAATTAAACAATAAGCATATTCTATAATTCTATCAACTAAGGGACAATCACTAGGTTAATACAGATTCTTCCAAAATGTCATCATTTTAAATACACATTTTATAAATGTAATTTTATAAGTGTTATCATACTTTATGAACCATTTCTCACGTTTTATTTAAAATATCTTTAATATCTGAGTCACAATGTCATTTTTAATAATAAATTATTTTTAATAACTGTGTAGTAGTCCAGAATTTGTTTTAATCAGTTCCATGGAGTTGGAAACTTCAGGTGTCTCTTTTTCTTTCCTTATGGTAATATAGACAAGACTATCACAAGCATTTTTTATATACTTTGTCTGATTATTTTGCATTGACAGAACTACTAGCTAAGAAGCTAGATGAAAACTTACATGTATTTAAAACTTCTAACACAAGTTACCCTGTTGTTAAGCAGCACACTTTACGTTTCTCACTATACAATGGCATAGTAAGTGAAATTTCCAGTGCAGTTATGGTATATATATGCCTATCTTTGTATATCCAGCCTCTCTTTGTAGCATGGAAAGGTTATACTTCCAAATTAAGTTACTTCCCCTTAATTTCTCTCTCCCTAACATTGCTGCTGTCATTCTACAACAAGTGGCAGAAAGCCATGTAGCATATTCAAGAAAGGAAAACACTCCGTCTTTTCTCCCTGAAAGAGATCTGATACAGTTAATGGGCTGTATCCCTGGCTTCTTGTTGATTGGTTTTGCTTACTAGTTGATTTCTGTAAGTTGCTTAAGCTTTGGGTTTGTTTTCTCATCCAATGAAGGTGATGATGTGATGATGTGATGATGATGATGATAGCTATCCCACAGGATTGGTGTGGAGAGTAAGACTGCAATTATAAAGCACATGTTACAGTACAGGCTCATGCCAGACACTGGATAGATGTTGGCTTCCTGTATTCCAGCCTCAAGTAAATAGTTTCCAAAGGAGGCATAGAAACTCCTAGTGAATGCAGGAGGGGAGTGATACTGGCAGTTAAGACTGCTAAGCCCTTACATATAATATCTCATTAAATTTCTCTAACAATCCCTGCAAATGGTTATTCCTATTCTCCCTATTTTCTAGCTGAGTAAACTGAGTCATGAAGAGAGTTAGTAATTTTCTCACAGCCACAGCTACTGAATATTGGGCCTGGAATTTGAGCACAATTCTATCTGCTCTCAGAGCCTGAGCTCATCAACATTTTGTTACATCTCAGAAAAAGTAGATACCTAGGAAGACAAGCTGGTAGTCAAAGAAAAGCCCAGGACTGGCCTTTAGGGGTGTCTGGGTCTATCCTCAGGCTGGTGGCCATGCCTGGTAGGCTTGAGGGTCAGCTGGCATGGCTGCTTCTGCTGTGGTCACTGCGAGTTTTCCTATTTTCAGAATGCTCACTTTATTAAAATGTTGCAGAGGCCACTGGGATGAGAGACTGAAAGACTGCCTGGCTTTGTGGTTCTTCATCCCAAGATCCAGAAAGGGGAGTTTAGTGACTATGTAACTCCCTTCCCCACCCCAAGCTCATCCGCTGTGTCACCACTGTGACCACTCCCCTCCTCCCCCACTTCCTGAACTGTCCAGGAAGGGAGCAATCCAAAAGCAGACCAAGTGGTTATCAGGAAATTCACCTTTTATTGCCCTTTCCTTGTAACTTATTGGTAAGGGAACTGCGAAAATGTGTGAGAATGAAGCACAAAGGCACTTGGTGCCTTATGAGGATAAACACATCAGATATTAAGATTGATGGGCATTAGACACACAACACTGGGCTCATCTTTCAACCTAGCAAGAGGGGCTGGGTTCCAGCTCTACCTCTCAATTTCTCCCTGTGGAATCTTGACCCAATCTCTTTAGCCCTCTTTCAAGAGGCTCAGTAAAGGTACAGAGTTGACTTAGGTGTTCCCCTACATCCTTATTCAAAGTGTGATTCTAGATTTTAGACGTGGGAGAAGAGGCAATAGGATTCTATTTTATCTGCCCCTGTGGAAATTGAGTTAATCTATAGCCTTAGATTAGCTCACTTTACAGCCCTAAAATGAAAATGATAGAATGATACTTTTTCACTTGGCAAGTATGTTTAGATACATTCTAAATTGTAGGATTTTCTGGAAGAAATGGAGAAATAGTTGTTCTATTCATGTACCATTTTTTTGTATTTTATGCATAAACCTTAGAGGGTCAGAAAAAATAAAGTAAAAATTGTGTTTGGGGTTTTTGGTTTGTTTTGCTCCTTTCATCTAGTTTTCAAGCTATATGGGAGCTCCTGACAGGAATATAGTCAAATTGTGCTGTCACTCATTCATTCAGCAAAGGATTTTTGAGCCCCTTCTTCAAGTCTGCACTCTGCTAGTCATGGGAATGGAGGGTGAACAATATATGGGGTCCAGGCTGCTACCCACAGCTTACACTTAGAGTAGTGGTTCTCAAAGTTTAGCAAACATGAGAATCTCATGGAGAGTCAGGGATGGGGCCTGAAAGTGTGCATTTCTTTTCTCTTTTTTTCTTTTTCTTTTTCTTTTCTTTTCTTTTTTTTTTTTTTTTTTTTTTTTTATACAGAGTTTTGCTCTTGTTGCCCCAGCTGGAGTGCAATGGTGCGATCTTGGCTCCACTGCAACCTTTGCCTCCAGGTTCAAACGATTCTCCTGCCTTGGCCTCATGAGTAGCTGGGATTACAGGCACCCGCCACCATGACCAGCTAAAGTTTTGTATTTTTAGTAGAGACGGGGTTTCACCATGTTGGCCAGGCTGGTCTTGAACTCCTGACCTCAGGTGACTCGCCCACTTTGGCCTCCCAAAGTACTGGGATTACAGGTGTGAGCCACCCCACCGGCTAGGAATGTGCATTTTAATATGTTCTCAGGCCAGGCTGATGCTGCTGGTTCAGGGTGCATTATTTCTTTTCTTAGGTAAACTGTGGAGGCCAATCATAGTCCTGAGTAATAGGCTAATATCACTCCGAACACTCCCCTGTCACCATCTCTGGCCTATTCATATCCTCCCTTTCTGCAAAAGAGGATAACTACCTCCTGCAGCAAGATCTATCCCATTGCATAAAAAGAAAAAAAAAAAATCCTGTGCTGACAAGTGAGTTTAAAGCCAAGGATAAGAGGCCCAAATTCTAGCTGATATCTTACACTCATATAACACATCAGTGCATCTAGGAGGAGATGTAAGCCACTTCTTAGACCATGTGTTAGAACACACTAAACTTGCGGCACCCTTGCTCTTGAAGTGGGTATGCATGGGGCTCCAGCTCTTGATTTGGCAACTTCAATGTCACTTCCCCAATTCTAGGACTGCATTCCACCACCCTTTCCTTTCTCTCATGTCCTTCTCTTTTTAAAATATTATGAAACACATAAAATAACAAATGCTCACATACCCACCACCTACAATTAATGCATATTACTGTTCTGGCATCTATATTAAAACTAAAAAAGAGAACCTTAAAGTCCCTTTCTTTCCCTTTCCAGTTCTATGTCCCTCCTTCCCACAGCAGAGAAACAACTATTTTAAAAGTGCATTTCAGAATAGCCTTCCCAGCCATGGTATTATGCTTTTATTTTATCTGTGTGTATCCATAAAACATAATATCCCCACACATATAGTATTGTTTTGTCCAGATTTTTAAAATAAGTTTATTGGCCATTTCAGTAAACTCTTCTGCAAATTATCTCTCATGTGCTTTGTCCATTTTTCATGGATTTTTTTTCATGTTAATTTAGAGGAATTCCTTATATATTCTAGGCATCAATCCTGTTTCAATTACAAGCATTGAAATGAATCCCTACCCCTTAAATTTTGAAGTCATTTTTCTAATTGCTTCTCGAAGTGTTTTTAAAGACTCTGTTTTCATGTTTAGATCTTTAATCATCAGGATATCATTTATATTTGTGATGCAAGGCAGGCATCTAATATTAGCTGGTATGGATAATCAGTGGCTGCAGTATTATTTGTGTTAGCTTGTCGTCTCCCCAATCACTGTTTTTTCTTTTTCTTTTTCTTTTCTTTCTTTTTTTTTTTTTTTTGAGACAGTCTCTCTCTGTCGTCAGGCTGGAGTGCAGTGGTGTGATCTTGGCTCATTGCAACCTCCGCCTCCCGGATTCAAGTGATTCTCCTGCCTCAGCCTGACGAGCAGCTGGGACTACAGGCATGCGCCACCACTCCTGGCTAAATTTTGTATTTTTAGTAGAGACAGGGTTTCACCATATTGGGCAGGCTGGTCACGAACTCCTGACCTCGTGATCCACCCACGTCAGCCTCCTGAAGTGTTGGGATTATAGGTGTAAGCCATCATGCTGGCTCCCCAACTACTTTCTAATGCCTCATCTGCCACATGTTCATTACTCATTTTTGTGGGACTCTGCTTGTAGGCTTCCAACTCTGTTACATTGATCAATATAGTTCATAAAATTCCATTTTTATCATTTCTTTCTTTTTTCTTTTTTTGAGACAGAGTCTTGTCCCATCACCTAGGCTGGAGTGCAGTAGCACAATCTCTGCTCACTACAATCTCTGCCTCCAGGTTCAAGTGAGTCTCCTGACTCAGCCTCCCTAATAGCTGGGATTACAGGCACCTGCCACCACACTTGGCTAATTTTTGTATTTTTAGTAGAGACAGGGTTTTACCACGTTGGTTAGGCTGGTCTCGATCTCCTGACCTCAAGTGATCCGCCTGCCTTGGCCTCCCAAAGTGCTAGGATTACAGGCATGAGCCACTGCATTTGGCCTCGTTGTTCCTTAATTAGGCTATTTTGCTCTGGATTGATATATCTTCTTGCACAGGTAAACATAACTCTTGCCTGCTGTCTAACAATTTCTTTTTTTGTTGTTTCTTGTCTTAATCTACTTACATTCTTTTTTTTTCTTTTTTTAATTTTACTTTAAGTTCAGGGATACATGTGAAGAATGTGCAGGTTTGTTGCATAGGTATACATGTGCTGTGGTGGTTTGCTGCACCTATTGACCTGTCCTCTAATTTCCCTCCTCTTGCACCCCCACCCCCCAATAGGCCCTGGTATGTGTTGTTCCCCTTCCTGTGTCCATGTGTTCTCATTGTTCAACTTCTGCTCATGAGTGAGAACATGCAGTATTTGGTTTTCTGTTCCTGTGTTTGCTGTCTAACAATTTCTAAGATTATTCAATATTTCTACTATTGTTACCCAAACACAACCAGTATCTTAATACATGGTAATTGCCCATTGAATACAATCCTTCAACCCCATTTCTAGTTCTTAAACATTCTGCTTGGAGGAGATGAACATCACTGTCACGTACATTTAATTGGTCAAAGTAAGTCACGTGGACATATCTCAGTTAAACAGGGTAGAATTATAAGGATGTATAATCCCCATGCATTCAGGGTCGTGACAAAGAACATCATCAATTTGTAATAATAGGAATATTATATACTATCATGTACAAGGTGTTGGTCTTTGAATGAGAACTTCATTTTGACATCACTCTAAATGATAGTTGCGCTGACTATAAATATTCTAAATTTATAGTTACTTTTCCTCAGCACTTTACAGGCTTAACTGATTGGCTTCTGACTTCTTTTGTTGCCAGTGGAAGTGTGCTTTCAAATCTAATTGTCATTCCTTGTATTTGAAACTGTTACCCTCTTAAAGTTCTTTATGTTCTGAGGCTTTTCTATGCTTCATAGAGATATGAATTTATTTTACTTATCCTGCTTGGTACTCATAGTATCAATTTAAAACAGGAGACTAAAAACATTTTCTCTAAAGAGCCCAGTAGTAAATGTTTTAGGCTTTGCAGGGCCTATGCTCTCTGTCACAGTTATTGAGCTCTGCTATGGTAACATGAAAGCAGCCGTAGACACTGCATACACAAATGGGTGTGGCTATGCTCCAATAAAACTTTATTTACAAAAACAGATGTCAGGCTGGATTTACCCAACAAGCTATAGTTGCCAAACTCTGACCTAAAGCCTAATGACTTCCTTCAATTCTTTAAAATTCTTTTTCTTTTTTTTTGTCAAGATATAAATTTACTTGAATTAAGAACATAGAAAGGGCAAAGATAAGACAACCAAATAAACAAAACTCTGAAAGAAGCATCATAGGAGAATTTACCCTGAAAACCATGATCCTTTGAATTTAAATTTGAGCTCAAATTCTTAGTCATTATCTTTTCAAAAACGATTACTCTAATTTCCTCCTCTCTACGCTTTTTTTCCTAAAGCTCCTATTAGTCTCCAATCGCCTATCGTCCATGATTTTAATTGCTCTTCCAAACTTTTTATCTCTGGGTCTCTCTTTGATGAATCTTAAATCAGTTTATCAGCTTCATCTTCCTATTCACTAATGTTTTTTTCATCTGTGTTTAGGGTCACCAATTGTTCCAGTGTGTCTAGCACTCTCCCAGTTTTAGCACTAACATCCCATGTCCTAGAAACCTTTCAGTTCCAGACAGACCAGGAAAGTTGCTCACCCTATCTGTGTCCAATGCAGATTTTATCCTATTTCTTGAGTTTTTGTTTTAATGACAAAGTTTGTATTTCCAGTTTTTGGAATTGTTTCTCTTATCCCTCACATTCCTGCCTAATACGTGTCTGTGTTTGTTTTAAATACTCTTATATTCTGTTTTGGATATCATTATATTTCTTATTTCTTGATGGATCCTAAATTCTTAAAGTCCTTTTCAGATTGTTCTATTGTTTTAATTTAATTGATATAACCCTATATTTTATGGTTGATTTCGTTGAGTTCTATTTCTTATTAGTAGTTTTCTTCCTGTATTACGGAATTTCATGTTGTAGACAAATTTCGAGGAGGTTTTGTTGATGGGTTGGTTAGTTTGCTTTCTACCTGCCTTCACTCCACATTCTCTCATGCTGTACTTATCTGTACTGCTTCTTCCTGAGGCCTCCGGCCCAGAGCCAGATCTATACCCACATCTGGATGATTCAGGCCCACAGTAATTCTGGACATTTCGCTTACTCATTACTAAGTCAATTGGCCTCCTGGCCTAGCTCCTGGTGCTGTGCCGTACTTAGTCCAGAGTTTCCTGTTCTGGAGCTGGGTTTCCTGCATTTTTGTCCATTGGAGAATGATTAGCAGCAACTCTGGTCTCTATCAACTAGATACAGCTGGACTTCTGCACCTCTGCACCCTCCCATGTGAGAACTCAAAGCATTTTCAGATGTTATGGAATGGCGGTATGAGAGGGGTATGAGGGGACAAATCCCCAACCCTCCAGTTGAGAACCGCTAGTTTATACCAACACAATCTCAGCAACATACCATTTAGTCGCCTTTCATGTTGCTGAGGAGGGAAAAGCATGTCTCTTCCTGCCCTTAGCTTCAGAGAGTGAACCTATGCTGTAAGAGCTAAATTAACAAAGCCTTCTACACCTTGTTGCTACTTCAGTCTTCCAGTTTCATTCATTACCTTGTGCTTCTGTTCTTTCTAAAATAGAAAGATTTATCTTCCTTTTAAATGTTGCTATCTTTAAATTTTTTTCACTTTATATTTAATCTATCACTGACATGTGCCAGGTCAGTAAGAGCCACAGTCTTTCATTTACTCACTGGAAGTTGATCCTTCTCCTTTCCTTTCTTTCCTGCACTTCCCTTTAGCTTCATATCTTTTTTTTTTTTTGAGACATACTGTTGCTCTGTTGCCCAGGCTGGAGTGCAATGCCATGATCTCAGCTCACTACAACCTCTGCCTCCCCAATTCAAGCAATTCTCCTGCCTCAGCTTCCCAAATAACTGAGATTACAGATGTAGATGCACACCACCATGCCTGGATAATTGTTGTGTTTCACCATGTTTTCCAGGCTGGGGTTTCACCATGTTTTCCAGGCTGGTCTCAAACTCCTGACCTCTGGTGATCTGCCCACCTTGGCCTCCCAAAGTGCTGGTATTACAGGTGTGAGCCACTGTGCCTGGCTAGCTTCATGTCTTTCATTTCTGTTATTCCCCTTCATCCCTGATAAATACTATTGAATAAATCAACAAAGGAGGGGAAATGGTTCAGTATTAGGGTTGATGATACACTGGGGAATTAATCCAGTACTTCCAGGTTTCCATCACCACATTTCACCCTTACCTCAATCTATTAAGACGGTGGTTCTCAAAGTGTGCTCTTAAACCAGCACATCAACATCACATGGGAACTCAATAGAAATTCTTGGGCTGTACCCAGTACCCGCTAAATAAGAAATTCTGGAGGTGGGGCCAGCCACCTGTGTTTTAACAAAGCCCTCCAGGTGATTCTGGTACATGCTCAAGTTTGAGATCTCCCAAACTCAGACATAGCTAAAGACTCTTTGGATCAGTGGTCCTTAACCTGGCTGTCCATTTTAACTACCTGTTGAATTTTAAAATATATAGTTGTTTGAGTGCCAACCCCAGAGATTTTGATTCGGCAGGCCTGATGGCTTAGGTAGCCTTTTTTTTTTTTTAACCTCTCCAAATGATTCAAACATCCAGTCAAAGTCTGCTTTAGTCATTCATTTACTGTTTAGCCATTCTGATCATCACTTATGCCAGTCTTTTGGAATTCTAAGCGAAAATCGGTAAACTTCTAGTGAACAAAGTTTAAAATGATCTCTTCTGGAGCTCAACTTCCTGGATTTCTGTTTCACTTCCTCGGATTACAATTTACCTTGTCTGTGCCTCAATTTCTCCATATGTAAAAAGCGACGAGTCACTCCATTTACTTATTAAGTTTAAGGGTTGCATGGGTTTATGTGTGAATATCTTCAGAATAATGCCTGTCACACAGCAAAATCTATACAAAATATTTCTAAAAGATTTTGTAAGTTCTAAATGCAAAAAAAAAAAAAAAAATTCCTTCAAAACAAACCTAAGTCAAAATCAGTGTCTTGGGAAGAGAGACTTTTATAAAAGTATTTAAAAGGTATTTCTCTTTTTTTTTTCATATTAGGACCTTTTGCTTTATAAGTCCCACTTTTCTCCAAAAAATGTTAACTACTCTTTGAACACATGGGTAAAAATTAACTTTTCTCATGAAAATTTTTAGAATTTTACTATATCCCTTTTAAAACTAGCTAATGGAATTTTAAACCAGAGTTCAGAATTTCTATATTCTGATTTGAACTACAGAAACTGGTAAGTCAACAGTTAATTCAGCCCTTATGTAAATTCTGCCAGAGATAAAAAGATGTAGAGATGAAGTTAACGTCTGCTGAATCTGATCTATAACAAATATTTAGATGAAATCATTTGGGTGAAATGTAGTGAAAACACTTCCGTAGATATTTGGGAGGCTCAACTTACATGAAAATGTGTGATTTTTCAAGGTATGAACATAGTCCAAAAGAACTACCAGCACTTTTATTCATTGCAACTTTGAGACAAAAGTGGTTACATTCACTTTATCACAAGAGACATTCATCCAAGAGAAATTAATTTTATCACATGTACCCACAGCTACATGAGACAGCAGAACATAGCCACCCAATGCAATAGGATTGCAATAAACACTGCTCAAATCAATCACCTAGGAGGCAGGGGAGGGAAAGACAGGGAATTTCCGAACTATGTCTTAATCACCAAGCAAACAAACAAGAAAGACTGTGAGCGCGAAATCGTTCTTACTTCTGATTTCTAAGCAAAGTCCACCTGTAGCTACCAAGCATGCCTACTGCAGATGGTTTCCATTCTCTGATGCAAATCTTAGTCACCCTGAGCTAATTTGATAAGGAGGGCAAGGAGAGAGGTAGGGAATTCCCTTAAAACAGCCAGGATAACCGTGTCTTGATAGCTAATTCTAATTCCGCATGAAAAACCATATATAATGTTCTATACTCTTTGCCTCTTCCATATTCTTATTCTTCTCACTATTCTACTCTTCTACATGGTAAGTCCATCTTTTCAATTTGTAAGTTACCCACACCAAAAAGAAAAAAAAAAAAAAGGCCGGGGGACTGCCAGCACATTCCTGGGAAATTATGTGAGGTTTCCCTTTTGATCACGGAGAATACTGTTTTCTCCTTTGGGTTCATTGCAGACAGGTAGTCAGTCTAGGGGGTGAGGAAAAAAATGCCTTCTTGGGCAGGTAACTTGCACTAACTAGAAACACATCACATTTTTGCATTTGTAATATGTGTATTATCTTTTCCATTGCTAAGATCTGTATTTAACTGAATGACTATAAATACTGCCCCCATAAATACTTGTAATTAGATTCTATTTAACAGTGAACTTACTACATTAACTGTTCTAGTAAATTTGTACCTTTAAGTGCCCCAGATCCTCAGCGGAAACAAAGGAGAGATACTGATAAAATCAAGTCTCCTTGGAACTAGCTGGTTGAGTGTGAAAGCCTTACCTTGACAGTAAATTCTGTTTTCTCAAGTTCTCTGAGTAGCTCTTACCTTCTTGTTTCACCCTCCACACTGAGGCTGGGTTGGTCTCCATTATCAGACCTACTGGATTTATGTTCCACAAGCCCACTTTTTATGTTACCTGCTTTGTTCCTAAAAACATTGGAGTTGGTGATGCAGATCAGATAGTTTCCCTTTGGCTTCAATGTATACAGTTCTGGGTATATAGAAAGAGTCAGAATAAGGTTTCATAAAATTTGTCTTCTGGGTAGGCAGTTGATTTTGGACACACTTAGAAGGGAAGCAGTATCTAGGTGTGGAAAATGGGGCCATATTTAACTGACTAACAGCTTGATCGGAGGTTCTGGAATAGTCTTGAGAGTGTGTGTATGGAAAGAATTTACGGGTTGTTAAAATTTGGTATCTTGAAAGGTACTGATGTCTGCAACTTTGAAACTCATCCAAAAAAAACAACAACAACAAAAACAAACCAGTAAATGGGTAAATGGACATATGTGATAAAGCAAGCATGAAAAATGTTAACCATTAGAGAATGTAGGTGGCAGTATGTTGGTGTTAACTTCCAACTTCAATTTCAACATTTTTGTATGCTTAAATTTTTTTATAAAAAAGTGTGGAGGAGAAAGTTTAAATGCCACATAGAATGGGCAAGTAGAGCTGGGAAGTAAGGAACTCTATTTTCTGTATTCTTAACCCATGTGTTATACCTCCATTTATCTACCAAGTGAGATCATCCACAATAAGACTTGGCCCCCTGAATATAAATAGCTTCATCATTTTCCCCTCTTGTAAAAATAAGATGCATGTGATGATAAATTTTTCCTAAAATATAGGAAAATGTAGAAAAGGTAAAAATCTCACCATCCAAAGAAAACCACTATTAACACTTCAATAAATATTTTTCTAGACATAGTCCTACACAAAGTATAAGGCCTTTCCATTTCTGCCTTTTACAGCTGTGCTTTTGCTCCTTCTCCTTCACTTTCCCCTCTGCTAGACCAGGTCTGGCGCTTCCTTTAATGCTTGATTCCATCTTTCTTTTTCTCATGAAAACTTCCATTTTGCATCTCTCCTGCTGTAATTGCTCTTGATTTGAAATGTTCTGTCCTCAGCATTTCTCTTGTCAATGCCTTGAAATTCTCATCAGGAACCTTTAGTTTTCAGATGCGTTTTCTTCCCAATTATTTTGCATTCCACCATGCTATTTTGCATACCTTGAGTTGCCAATATGTTTTTCACCAGGCTCATAATCTTACAAAAACCTGTTCTGATTCAGGCAAAACCATGCTTCTAATTTAATAAGTGACTACACAGTTTAAAACAAAAATTTCCTTCTAAATAGAAATGAAGATATTCATGCCAATTTATGTTAATTTAGGGAAACACTGAGATCGTAATTGAAAATAGGATTCTTATTTCGAAAATATAAGCCAGCCTCAGCTTATGCTGCTTTTGCTTGGATTTTGTCATTGTCCAAAACCGCAGTGAGATACCATCTCACACCAGTCAGAATGGCTATTATTAAAAAGTCAAAAAATAAAAAATAAACAAAAACCAGATGCTGGCTAGGTTGTGGAGAAAAAAGAACACTTATACACTGTTGGTGGGAGTGTAAATTACTTCAACCATCATAGAGGACAGTATGACAATTACTCAAAGACTTAAAGACAGAACTACCATTCAACCTAGCAATCCCATTACTGAGTATAGATCCAAAGGAATATAAATTGTTCTATTATAAAGATACTTGCACGTGTGTGTTCTTTGCAGCACTATTCACAATAGCAAAGACATGTAATCAGCTTAAATGTTCATCTATGGAAGGCTGGATAAAGAAAATGTGGTACATATACACCATAGAATACTATGCAGACATAAAAAAGAATGAGATCATGTCCTTTTTCATGGATGGGACATGGATGGAGCTGGAGGCAGCTATCCTTAGCAAATTAACACAGGAACAGAAAACCAAATACTACATGTTCTCACTTATAAGTGCAAGCTAAATGATGAGAACACATGGACTCATAGAGGTGAACAACACACACTGGGGCCTATCAGACAGTGAAGGCTGGAAGGAGGAAGGAGATCAGGAAAAATATTGGGTACTAGGCTTAACGCCTGGGTGATGAAATAATCCGTTCAACAAACCCTTAGGACGCACACTTACCTATGTAACAGTACATGAACCCCTGAACTTTAAAAATTCTTTAAAAAAAAGATTTTGTTATTGTCATTTCCCAAGGGTTCATGACGAGCCATAGGTTCAGTCTCTAAAGAGCAGGGGAGGTTCTGGGCTCCCCAGATGGGTTTTGGTAGTGTTTATAGACATTTTTATTTCATGGGAATAAAACTAGGCTTTGAGTCTTTAAAATGCGAAAATAAGTACGCACTTAAATTTGAGAGTTATCTTTAATATATCTACTTCAGGGAGTTTCCATCAGTTCACTTTCTTGCACTGTAAATTTTAAACATGGTTTCCTCATTTTTTGGAAGTATCTTATTTATTACCACTACAATGTCGTCTCAGTGAATCTCAAAGCATTAAATTAATAGACTAGATAATCTGGGCAGTAAAAAGTGTACTTTTCTTTCGGAATAGAAAAAATGGTTGTTTCTATCTTCCTCCTGTAACCATAGCATTGTCCTGAGCTATATCAAGGTTCAAATCACCTTTAAAACTTTGCATTTTAAAAAATAAGATATATTGTATAAATAACAATTGCTAACATTTTAGTAAGTGCTTCCCCTATGCCAGACACTGTTGTATTTTTAAAATATCAAATCCCTGAATTCTTGCAGCAACCCTGGATGATAAGTCTATTAGTCCCTTTCATGAATCTGAGAACCAGCAGGGAGAGAGGTTAAGTGATTAGAAGCCAGGAAGATCCAATCCTAGACAGTCTGGCTCCAGAACCTATGCTTAAACTATTCCACTCTGCTAGTTCTCTAGGGTAAAAAGAAATGGCCCCAACCTAGTCTAGAGGTAGAATACAAAGGGAACTTGCTGCTTCATAAACTTAGTATGAGTCTGCATGTCTCTCTCTGTGTGTTACTAGGTTGGTACCAGATCATTAGTTAACTGTGCTAACAATACTGTGAGCCCTTCTCTTAAGACATATGCTTTGACCTTTCTAAAAAGAATTGGGATGAATTTATACCAATTAATTTCACTTCCTTGCACAACAGAATGTGTGTGTGTGATCAAAAATATATTAAAGGAAAATTTTTAAAAAATAATCCACAGCTGTAACTATTTTTCTATTATGTGACCAGTCTTTATCTACAAGTATATGCATTTTACATAATTATCATCTTATTTTTTCACTTAAGTTTCATAAACATTATCACATGTTGTTACACATTCTTCATAATCCTTTTAATGATTGCAACACATTCTCTGTTTTTGCTACCTTTAAATTATGACATATTGGCTCTCTTTGAGCCATCTATATTTTATTTTTGTACCATTATCATACTTTTAAATTACTACTTTATATTATAATATCCAACAGAACTAGTCATCCTCATTCCTTCCCTCACTGCTTCTATTTTCACAATATTTATTGACGTCCTTATCCATGTATACAGAAGTAAACCTTATAGTAATTTTATTTAGTTCTTAAATCATAGCTCTGATTCTAATTGTATTTTTCTCAGTATCAAAAAAAAAAAGACTGGTATACAGAGTCTAGCTTTCTTTCTTAGCATTGCTCTATATGGGGCGCACCTTACTTTTCACACTTTGCCCTTTAGAGATTTTTTCCAGCTACTCAAGTAGCCCTACCTATTCTCAGGATAGCTTTAGAGTCAGGGCAGGATCTGGCCAGGGAGTAGAGAGCAGCCCGTACAGAGAATAAAGCAATCCCACGGTAAATACAGTTCCAGTTAAAACGATTCCCCTCTAACTGAGTGAGCTCACTGGTCTCTGGGAATGAAGGACTTATTATATTTTTGTTGTTACTGTTATTGTTATTCAATTTAACTTTTCCCCTAGTGTGGTTTATAGGGTATTTATATTAACTTACAAAGTGTTGGGAAATGTGTCATTCTCATAATTTCATGCTCTAAATTAGTTCCGTCAGGATTAAATACTAGTTCTTATTCTTTCAAGAAACACTGTTGCAGATTACAAGCCTCTATTTTCAGTTTTTCTATGTTTTAAAATGTAAACTTGAAACAACAAATCACCCAAGCTTTGAGTGAGATACATTCACCCACAAGACATGTAAAATATTCTCCTAATATAGTCATCCTCAGAGTTTGCCATAAATCATTTGAAATGCTTTCATTGAGGCAATATGAAACTTTTGACCATTAAATTGCAAAATAAAACACTAAAAAATGACATGATTCCATGTTAAAGATGTTAATATTTGTTTTTTTTTTAATGATGGTTATTGCATAAAATATCAGCTTAAGAAGTCCTCCATTTTGTTTTTCCTTATCCTGAAATCAGAATATCATATCATTTTGATAGGTTTTCTAGCCACTTCCCAGCACTCAGAGCGTGAAGCTCACCCCAGAAGTTTCCAGAGATTACCCCAGAGGTGATAAGATCTCTCCTGCACTTCCATACCAGTATAGTGTAATTGTGGGACCCTGTAATTTACAAGGTGAGATTCAAAGGACCCTAATTGTCTCTCTGCTTTCAAGTAATCCTGCCACTTAACACCAAAAGAAGAAAAAGAACCAAGAACATGAAAAGTCCTACTATCGCTCCACTTAATACTACTCAAAAAAGGAGGTTTCCAGACACTTTGGTGGTGATATTTTTGTTTTATTGCATTTGAAAAAATCTATTCTAGATAATGTTCCCCAAATGCTTCCTAATCATTAAACCTAGTGGAACCTTTTTAAACATGTTGATGGCATTTAATAGTCTTCCCTTGATTTCTACAATATCATTCTTCCCTCATTCTCCTTCCTCTGTCTCTAACAAGTCCTTCTCAGTACACTTTGAATCACCCTTTCTATTTTGGTAACACACAAGGCCCCTCTCTCATATTTGCCCCTCTCTCACTCTGTCTGCACTCCCTCAGCATCAGCATTCTCTGCCTTTCACAAGACTTTAGCTCCCGTATTAGTCCATTCTCATGCTGCTATGAAGAACTGGCTGAGAGTGCGTAATCTATAAAGAAAAGGTTTAATTGACTCACAGTTCCGCATGGCTAGAGAGGCCTCAGGAAATTTGCAATCATGGTAAAAGGGGAAGCAGGCATGTCTTACATGGCAGCAGGCAAGAGAGAGAGAGAATGTGTGTGTGTGTGTGTCTGTGTGTGTGAGAGAGAGAGAGAGAGAGAGTGCAAAAAGAGAAAAGCCCCATCAGATCTTATGAGAATTCACTCAGTATTACGAGAAGAGCATGGCGGAAACCACTCCCACAATCCAGTCATCTCCCACGAGGTCCCTCTCTCAACACATGGGGATTATGGGGATTACAATTTGAGATGAGATTTGGGTGGGGACACAGAGCCAAACCATATCAGCTACTAACTCTTTGCTGATGGCTCACTTGATGAAGTCATCATCTTTCCCCAGATGTTCCTCCTCTTGTATTCTATAACTTGCAGTGCATCCCCCACCTTCTGAGTCATTTTATATTTCTCCATTTCCACCAGTACCCTGATACCCAGCTTACACATACACATCATTTTCTCTCCAACCATGTTCAACAGGCTTTTTTTCAGAATTCAGGCTCTTGTCCTCTTTGACTGGATTATTAGTTTTGCATCTTTCACTCCCTAAGTCCATCTCTCTCTGCTACTAAAATTGTCTTTCTAAACACACATCTAATTTCTGGCTTCAACCCTCCATATAACTTCTAAAGGCCAAGTGCAGGGGTCATCAAACTATGGCCATGGACAAATCCAGCTCATTGTCATTTTTTACAAAGAATATGTTATTGTAACGTAGCCATGCTCACACATTTATGTACTGTCTATGGCTCCCCTCATACTACAAGAGCAGAGTTCTGTCATTTTGGCAAAGACCATGCGGTCTCAGGAGCCAAAAATATTTCCTATCAGTCCCCTTGCAGAAAATGTTTGCTGACATCTGGCCTAGTGGATAAAGTCAGAACTTCATGATATAACATGTGAGTCCTCCATTCTTTGGCCACAACCTCTATCCCCAGGCTTGGCTCTTGCTATAGCCCCCTTAAACCTTACACAGCAGCCGTGTTTGGCTGCCTGCTGTTTCCTACACCAGCCAAGAGAAATTTCAGTGATGAAGGAGAAGCTGTGTATCTCTGCATTGCCCAGTGCCATAACCACTGGCCACATTTCACTATTGAGCTTTTAGATTGTGGCTAGTGCAACTGAGGAATTAAATTGTTTTATTTAATTTTAATTAACATAAATTTAAACTTAAATAGCTACATATGGGTAGTGGCTAGCATGTTGGTCAATATTGTGCTAAACTGTCACCAATGGTATCTTTGTCCATTCTAAGGGGAATATTTAAGATATTTAGAGTACCCTGTCTGGGAAACATATTTCAACAGTTAACTTAAGGGTCATTTTTTTCTTTTTCTTTTCTTTCTTTCTTTCTTTTTTTTTTTTTTTTTTTTTGAGACAGAATCTCACTCCATCACCCAGGATGGAGTTCAGTGGCATGATCTCAGCTCACTGCAATAAGGACCTCCCTAGTTCAAGTGATTCTCCTGCCTCAGCCTCCTGAGTAGCTGGGATTACATGGCTGTACCATCATGCCTGGTCAATTTTTGGACTTTTAGTAGAGACAAGGTTTCATTATGTTGGCCAGGCTGTTCTCAAACTCCTTACCTTGAGTGATCCGTCTGCCTCTGCCTCCCACAGTGCTGGGATTGCAGGCGTGAGCCGCCATGCCCATTCTAAGGGATACTTTTTCTAAGGAGCCTGTAGTCCAAGTCAAACCCTTCCCCTTCCCACCTCAAAGAACTGGATGTTCTCCATTTGTGCCCTCAGTGTGCCATCATATTACCAGGAAAACTGTTTCCACTCTTACCTGTCTCCACCAACCAGGCCCTAAAAGGAGATCCTTGTCTGCATGTATCTTTGCTTAAAAAGCTCCTGATCCAGTGCCTGGCTTGAGTCAGAAGCTTAATTAATATTGGTTATTAGTCAAATAGAATAATGACTGTTATATTCAAACTGATTTTCAACATATAAGTCCCTTTCCTTTATTTATAGTTCTTTGGCAAATAGTCTGCTGTGGAGTGCTTCCACCTGACCCTCCCCACCCACCCAGAAAGTGGTCAAGAGTAGAGACCCCTTTAAATAGAAGTAACTTTCTTCTTGTTACACCTGAGTAATCAAATACGCTTGCTTTCTAAACTGCTGGAGCAAATTCCTAAGACCTCAAAAAAGATAAAACAGATTGTCTGAAGAAAACAAAACAAAAGCAAAACAGGAAAGTAAGCCCAAAGCCAAGAGAAGAAGTTACTGTCAGTGCATCAGACTTTCAATGCTTATTAGCACAAACTTTTCTAAGAGCACACTTTGGTGCTGGCATATGCTAGATTCCCAACAAATGTTTGTATGTGAAATTTGCTAACATTAACCCTAGATATGTTTACTTCACCATGTAACATGTTCAAAAATGGTGAAATGTCACATTTGACATATAAAGAAAAATGGCTATAAATATATGTATACAATAAGAAATGCCTAATATAAATAATGTTTTATAGAAGTTGCATGTGGGGAGATTTTTCTTTTTAAATCATAGTCCTTACCATTTTGGGATGTTAATCTGCAGACATGAACCCAGTTTCTGGAACTGTGCCAACACTATGAATTTTTATTCTTCTTAAGTCTAACAACCTTTGAATAAGAACTTAAGGCAATTTGTATATTGGACTCCATTTGTACATATGAACAAAAGATTTTATCATATGTCAAATTATATAGGGATAAGCTTTCCATATATACTCTGTATGTTACTATTTAAAATACTATTTGTCATGCAAAGCCAAGAAAATCTTTTAAACATTTCAAAATTTAGTATCTGGAAACGATAATCCATTAGGCAAGAAAATGACCTTCTTTGCGAGTCACCCTTCTGGGAACTATTTAAATTTTAAGATTTATTTTGCTCGGCTGAAAGGAGAGAAAGAAAAACTATTCATTTGACAAATGATATATAATTATATATATATGAACACTTATTTTGTGTGTGCACCATTATCCTATGTGCTTTACATATATTAGCATAATCATAGAAGATAGGTACCATTATCAACATTATTCCCATTTTCAGATGACATAATTGAGGCACAAAGAAGAAACTTACTCAAGGTCTTACAGTCAGGATGGAGTTAATGTCCAAATCTAGGCAGTCTGGCTCCCAGGCCCACACTGTAACCCTCTGTATTATTCTGCCTTGAGTAGATGATGCTGTTTCCATTCTGCTCCTCACCATGTCTTTGTCATGTGACTCTGTAACATGGACATCTTTTCCTTTCAGTTTACATGGATCTATCACACCTTTTTAACAGACAAATAAGATTCTCTCATCTAGATATACTGCACATTGTCTAACCTGGACTTGTTCCCTACTTGTGGACTTTTCGTTTTCACTCTTCCACTACAAAAGTCACTTTCAACTCTCAGAACTATTACATGTGAGACATAAGAGAGGGAACCATGTGAAAACAGTGTGTGGCCAGTATTAACTTGGAGCTCTCGTGGCAGGAAATATTTTCACTTTCCCTAGGAAGGAGTTGTTATAGAAGCTTAGATCATTTAGGAGGCTGGTATGGGGACATTAGCTAATCATGCCAAATTGCCATTGTGACAGGAACAGAATTGGTTGGCAATAACCCCAAGCTGTTTTTTAAAATTATAGTACAACAGACAAATAACTTTTATAATTAATTTGGATTCTAGCATTTGATAGCTCTAAGAAAATTGGTAAAATATATTGAAAAAAAATTTGAGGCTACGTAAGAGTTGGCTTTGTTTCAACTGAAAGGGAAAAAAAATACTGATTTAACAGTTCCTGGAATAAAACCTGTAAGGATTTCTGAGACCTCTCAGGGTGACTGAAAACTGTAGAGAGAATATGACTGAAAGAAAAAGTAATGCAAAATCTTTGACCTAATAAAATTTCCTTTTTGGCTTTAATCTAAGTTTACAAGAGACTTGTACCTAAAATAACAAATTCTGTGAACAAATCTGTATTAAAAAGATGCCCTCCAGCCAAAAAAAAAAAAAAAAAAAAGAGCTTAAATTGTAGCAGGAAGAATTCAGATGAGCCCAAACCATGAGGCTCCTTTCCAATACACTGCTCTTCAAATCAGGTGGATTTCCCACTAGGAGTGATCAGTATTGTATGCAGCATTGTGCATGGCACCTCTTAGGGCTGTGCAGGGCACAGTCAGCTCAACCATACGTGCTCTTTTGCCAGTACAGCGCCATCCTTAAAAATGAGGAGAAATAAGGAAATAGGGTAGAGCCCTTGACTGCTCCCCATGTTGGCCACACTCTCCCCAATCCTTTCTACCACTTATTCATCATTCTAGGTTTTGAGGAAGGAGAGGTGAAAGGAAGGGGAAAAGGTGGAGATGCACATACACAGGAAGGTGGGGAATAAGTTGATGTGAATATATGCAGCTTTGGAATCAGGGTATAGAATTGAAGCTTATGTCCTTCTCTACACTTTCCAGGGACCAGACTCAAAAGTCCTGGATGCCCTGGTATGGTGATGCCCCATTTATTTATTTATTTATTTAACTTTTATTTTAGGTTCAGGGCTACATGGACAGGTTTGTTATATAGGTAAACTGTAACCCCCTGTGATTATATAGGTAAACTGTAACCCCCTGTGATTACACAGGTAATCACAGGGGGTTAGTGTACAGATTACTTCATCCCCCAGGTAATCAGCATAGTGACCAATAAATAGGGATTCTTTTGATCCTCTCCGTTCTCTAAGCCTACACCCTCAAGTAGGCCCTGTTGTTCCCTTCTTTGAGTCCATGTGAACTGAATGTTTAGCTCCCACATAGCAGTATAAACATGCAGTATTTGGTTTTCTGTTTCTGTGTTAGTTCACTTAGGATTATAGCCTCCAGCTCCATCCAAGTTGCTCCAAAGGACATGATCTCATTCTTTTTTATGGCTGCATAGTATTCCATGGTGTATATGTACATTTTCTTTATCCAGTCTACCACTGAAGGGTGTTTAGGTTGATTCCATATCTTTGCTATTGTGAATAGTGCTGCAATAAACATATTCATGCATGAGTCTTTGTGGTAGAATGATTTATATTTCCTTAGGCATATACCCAATAATGGAATTGCTGAATCAAATGATACTTCTGTTTTAAGTTATTTAAGAAATTGCCAAACTACTTACCACATTGGCTGAACTAATTTACATCTCCACCAGCACTGTGTAAATTTTTTTCTCGACCTTGCCGGCATCTGTTATTTTTTGAATTTTTAATGATAGACATTTTGAATGGTGTGAGATGATATCTCACTGTGGTTTTGTTTTGCATTTTTTTGGCACTTAGTGATGTTGAGCATTTTTTTCATATACTTGTTGGCTGTGTGAATGACTTCTTTCAAGAAGTACCTGTTCATGTCTTTTGCCCACTTTTTAATGGGGTTGTTTGATTTTTGCTTGTTAAATTGTTTAAATTCCTTGTTGATTCTTCATATTAGACCTTTGTCAGATGCATGGTTTGCAAACATTTCCCCCCATTCTATAGATTGTCTGTGTACCCTGTTGAGATTCTCTTTTGGTGTACATACGTTTTTTAGTTTAATTAGGTTGCATTTGTCAATTTTTGGTTTTGTTGCAATTGCTTTTGGCATCTTCATAATGAAATCTTTGCCAGGGCCCATGTCCAGAATTATATTTCTTAGGTTATCTTCCAGGGTGTTTATGGTTTTAGGTTTACATTTAAGTTTTTAATACATCTTGTGTTAACTTTTATATATGGTATCAGGAAGGGCTCAGCTTCAATCTTCTGCATATGGGTAGTCAGTTATCCCAGCACCATGTATTGAGCATGGGGTCGTTTCCTCATTGTTTCTGTTGACTTTGCTGAAGGTCAGATGGTTGTAGACGCGTAACTTTACTTCTGGGCTCTCTATCCCATTACATTGGTTTATGTGTCTGTTTTCTAAAAGACACAAAGGAAGAAAGTACCATGCTGTTTTGGCTACTGTAGCCTTATAGTATAGTTTGAAGTTGAGTAATGTGATGGCTACAACTTTGTTCTTTATGCTTAAGATTGCTTTGGCTATTAAGGCTCTTTTTTGGTTCCATGTGAATTTTTAAATAGTTTTTCCTAATTCTGTGAAGCCCATCATTTATAATTTGATAGAAATAGCATTCAACTTGCAAATTGCTTTGGACAGTATGGCCATTTTAACAATACTGATTCTTCCAATGCATGAGCATGGAATGATTTTTCATTTGTTTGTGTCATCTCTGATTTCTCTGAGCAGTGTTTTGTAACTTTCACTATAGAGCTCTTTCACCTCCATGGTTAACTGTAGTCCTAGGTATTTTAATTTTTTTGTGGCTATTGTGAATAGGATTGCATTCTTGATTTGGCTCTCAGCTTAGATATTGTTGGTATACAGAAATACTACTAATTTTCATATATTAATTTTGTATCCTGAAACTGCTGAAATTGTTTAACAGATCTGGAAGCTTTTGGTCAGACACTATGGGGTTTTCTAGGTGTACAATCATATCATCTACAAAGAGAGATAGTTTGACTTCCTCTTTTCCTATTTGGGTGTCTTTTATTTCTTTCTCTTGCCTGATTGCTCTGGCTAGGACTTCCAGTACTATGTTGAATAAGAGTGGTGAGAGTGGAAATTCTTTTCTTGTTCTAGTTCTCAAAAGGAATGCTTCCAGCTTTTTCTCATTGAGTATGATGTTGGCTGTGAGCTTGTCATACATGCCTCTTATTATTTTGGAGTATGTTCCTTCAATGCATAATTTGTTGAGGGTTTTTAACATGAAGGGATGCTGAATTTTATTAGAAACCTTTGCTGCATCCATTGAGATGAACATATGCTTTTGTTTTTAGTTTTATTTTTGTAGTGAATCATACATATTGATTTGCATATGTTGAATCAAACTTGGTGATGCCCCCTTTAGAGTAATCAACTTACACCTAAGTCTCCATGAGCAAGTTGGGTGGCCAAAAAGACACACTGGCATGTGCAGAAATTCCCAGCATGTTCTCACACACACATACGTGTGACAAGGAGAAGTGGTTTAAAGCCTAGCTGTTGGAGGAAGGAAGTAAACAAACATGAAGCCTCACCCTCATGCCCTCTCGATTTTCCTATAGGCTTAATCATCTTTCGATCTATGCTAATCTTTGTTTTGTTATTCTGGATAAGCCCCTAGACAGACTTTGTGCTGATTTGATGCTAGCTGTTGTAGAGATTGCACACAGACACTTTGAGGGCTTGGAACCCTTTTTTTCTCTCTTCCTGCACCCACGGTAATAGTTCCCTTTTTGACTACAGAGACCTCATTGTCCTCATCAACTTTTTTTCTCACACCACAGCTGCTCTTTATTGTCTTTTCTTTGGAAGGCAGGTGGATTGGCCCACAAAAGTACTGCAAACAAATTGATCTCACCTTAATTAAATATTTTGATCTTTACCAAGTTGCAACTGGGGGATTTTTTTCTCCTGGAGTGAATTCTTTAGGAGAAACCCAAAGGAAGAAAGTAAAAACTCACCTAACAAAATGTAATGCATTTTCTTTCTCCCCCTCAGGCTTCCTTAAAACTTATTCTCACAGGAATTTTATGCACATACACATACATATACACACACACACACACAGAAATACATATTAATATATTGTAGGATGTATATAACATATATGTACATACACACACGTACATACAAACACTTCTCAATGAATATTGCCTTTTTAGATTGTAAAATATACATAACAAAATTTACTATCTTAACAATTTTTAAGGGTACCATTTAGTGGTGTAAAGAACATTCACATGGTTGTGTGCACTTGTTCATCTGTATCTTCCGATTTGGGGATCAATAACCCATTCTGAATTTTGATTACATCAGCCAATGTATTAGCTATTCCTCCCATACTTGCATGATTTGTAAGTGCCATCATGCTTCTATATCTTTGTCTAAAGTGAGGGTGAAAGTAATTAATAGAACAGATCTAAGGGGAAAGGAGATTGAGACAGGTTCATATGAATCTATTAATCCACATTCCCTGACAGATGCTTTAGCCAAATGCAATTGACTGATTTCCATTTTTAATGCAGATAATCTCTATCTCTGAGAAACCTCTATTCTTCTTACAATTTTGTTTTCCTAGACATTTATTTTTATGAATGTTTCATATTCACAGTGACTGAAATATTCAAAACCAATTTCTCTCGATGAGTTTCCTTTCCCACCTATGGCACCATCAGTACCTCTCATCTTATCTTGAAGTATTATAGCCATTTTAGCTCTTTTTTTTCTTTCTTTCCTTATATCCAGTGTGGCACTAGCGCCTTGGCTCAGTAGTTCTCAGAACTTTTTATATCATAGCCTGTGCAAGAAATGATGATATTTTATCAATTGGGTAAGCAAAAAAATGCTAGTTGCATCTTGAAGGGAAATAGTTACTCCATGTAGGTTAGGACATTCTCCACAGTCCCCAAGGCCTTAGTGGATCGATCTCAACTCATTTATAACACCTGGACACACAGACTGTGAAGCTCAAATTTAAATCATTCTTTCTTCAAAATATATCTCATGCCCTTTTATTTCCATCTGTGCACCTAATATCTTCAGCAAGCCTGTCATCTCATACTTAGATTATTGTAACGGCTCCCAACTGCCTTCTTGCCTTTTCCCTCAATTTATCTTTTGTGGAGCCTCTGGCTAATCTACCTAACTACTGTTTTGGGCACAAGCCTACAATTATTTCCAGTTACCGATGACAGTCAAACCCAAATTCTCTTGTCAGGATTTCGAGGAAAAGAGGTTATGTGGGCCCAACTAACTTGTTAAACTTACTTCCTACTATTTACTTCATCAGCCTTTACTCAAGTTCACTTACTCTGCCTACCACCACCATCATTACATTTCTTATGTTTGTGCAACTTGCAGAAGATCCTGGTGACAGTAATGGATAGTCACAACTACTTGAGTAGACTTGCAGTCTTAAGTACCTGCTATGTGTTAAGCCTTGTGCCAACCTTCATAGCAACCTTACACTAGCTAATATCTCCTTTTTATAGATGACAATGTTGAAACTCAGGTCAAGCAATTTGGCCGTAGATAAAAACTGGTTAAGCAACATAGAGCTAAGACTTCAGATCTCAGCCTTCTTGTCCAGTGTGAGCTCAGCTTCCTCTGAATTTACAACACTTCTTTCCAGTCTTTTAATTTGCCAGTTAATAACTTGCTATCTTGTGATGAACCTTTGACTGTTCCTTGTTTTTCCCGATTCTTCCACTGTTATGTAGCTGCCTGCATCTTTGTCTTCATCTTTTAAGCTATGATGAAAACATTTGACTGTAAAACCTGTATCCCCTACAATTTTTAGGTGTTGCTATATCTCTAGGGATATGGCATCTCAATTTCTGATATTTTCCCAAACCATTATAGTTCCTCTGGCCACATGTGCAACATCACACTATCTGCCAAAAATTGGATCTACATTAATGGCCTATATTTTCTGCATTTGCTTTCACTCCTTTGCCAAAGTTATTGAATACCTTAATTTTCCAATTCATAAGTTATTATGTTATCAAAAACCTCAATGCCTTCTTTAGTCTATTAAAGTCCAGAACATCCAGCAGGTTTTCCAAGACATATTGGTCTCTTGAAATTAGAGATTTACTCCCATAAACCTTCTAGTGATTATTTTCAAATTTATCCTTAACTTCAAAGCAAAGGAAATAGTGTGTTAATCTTCTCATTAACCCAGGTTTGAACCTTAATAACAATTTAACATGAAGTATCTTTTAAAATATTGTGGCACACCTAGAATTTATCTAGTATCTGAGAGGTTTAGAAAACCTCATAGAGTCCTGGTCCTGTGCTGTCCAATACAGTAGCCATGAGCCACATGTGGCTGTTTCAATTTTAAATAACTAAAAATAAATTAAATTAATAGTTTAGGTCCTCAATTGCACAGTTCAGGTACTCAAGCATGAAATGTGGTCAGTGGCTACCATATTGAACCACACCAAAATAGAACATTTCTATCACTACAAAAGTTCTACTGCACAGCACTGCTCTAGAAGCTTATCAACAGTTTTGTTGAGAAATAAAGAAGATGTATGATTTCATTTATGGCAGCTGATGATATATTAGCTACAAGTTCCTGTACATGTTTAATAGTTGTCAAATGTTAGGGTTTCATTCATCATTTATTCACTCAGTACAACACGTAGCACCAAATACATGCTCAAAAAATTCTTAACGTGTTTGTACAATAAAAATGGCAGCTCCGGTATATCTACTCAGGTGTCTACCATCATAATACAAAAGAAAGTAAAGATTTTATCAACAAGAAGAGAAACAAAGTAGTCTACACTTTATGGATTCTGCTAAATTCATGAAGATGCTAAGTGAAAATCTGTAGCAAATTGTTGACACTCCCTCTGCCCCTGCTTGGACAACTGTGGATGACATCTGCATCAAATCAGTCAAGAGTTATTTATTTTTGAAATGTGTGCTGACCCCTTTCTAAGCCCAAAGGGTAAAAATGTCACCTTTGTTCATTTCTCAAGAAAAATATTTTTAAGATCCTGTACTGACCATGAAAGAAAAAAAAAAGCTGAATTGAATTTCCTTGGGTTATTATCTGTAGTTTTCTCTTCATCTTAAGCTTTCTGACAGTCATCATTTCTTGCCTCCATTGCTAGTTATAGTGTGAACAGGAAACAATCCCACTGCCCCACAAGCTACACTGGACTCTTTTACTCCAGGCAATTTTAACTGATTATTGAGTTTGTATTTATAAACTGTGTGATTTTTTAAATTATTATGCTTTAAGTTCTGGGATACATGTGCAGAACCTGCAGGTTTGTTACATAGGTATACATGAGCCTGGTGGTTTGCTGCACTCATCAACCCGTCATCTAAGTTTTAAGCCCTGCATGCATTAGGTATTTGTCCTAGTGCTATCCCTCCCCTTGCCCCCTACTCCCTCCCTGACAGGCCCCAGTGTGTAATGTTCCCCTCCCTGTGTCCATGTGTTCTCATTGTTCAACTCCCACTTATGAGTAAGAACATGCAGTGTTTGATTTTCTGTTACTGTGGCAGTTTGCTGAGAATGATGGTTTCCAGCTTCCTCCATGACCCTGCAAACGACATGAACTCTTTTTTTGTGTGGTTGCATAGTATTCCCCTGTGTATATGTGCCACATTTTCTTTATCCAGTCTATCATTGATGGGCATTTGTGTTGGTTCCAAGTCTTTGCTATTGTAAATAGTGCTGCCATAAACATACATGTGCATGTGTCTTTATAGCAGAATGATTTATATTTCTTTGGGTATATACCCAGTAATGGGATTGCTGGGTCAAATAGTATTTCTGGTTCTAGATCCTTGAGGAATCACCACCCTGTCTTCCACATCTGTGTGATTTTTAATTGCCTCTTTGTATTTCAAGGCCTGAGCTCCTTGACACAATAGGACCATTTGATTAAATCTATAATCACATTGCCCAGGATATGGGCTCTACAGAAACCAATCATAAATACTTTTATATTTATAAATTAACCAACATTCACAAATGTGTGTCCCTGCCTGGATTTAAGCATTTTAAGGATCAGTAATGTTTTAATAAAAACACAAATACAATTAAAAAACAAACACAGCCTCGATGAGTGACCTTTTCTCACACTCTTCGTGGTTCCATGCGAAATCAACCTTGCTGACATATGTGCTGTGGTGATGGGGCAGTGACTATAGAACTAAGTGGAAGATGCTGTTTAAAGACCTAGAAAATAGCCTGGATATCAGGCATGTGGAGTTCACAGTTAGTTTACTTAAAGAGTTAGCCACAGATAACAGTAAACCCCATCTAAGCTAGAGAAAGGCCAGAGCACTGGTTCTCAAAATGTCATCCAAAGATGCCTGGGAATCACCAAGTCCCTTTCAGGCAATCCACAAGGTCAAAACTACCTACACAATAATACTACTATTTACTTGTCTTTTGCGTTATCACTTTCTCATGAGTTCTTAGTGGAATTTTCTAGATAACATAATTATCTGAAAAGGCTATTAAGATATTCTTCCCTTTTCCAACAACATATCTGTATGAGACCCTATCTTTATATATTTCAATCAAAATGATATGCCGTAACAGAGTGAATGCAGAGCACACATCAGGATACTGCTGTTTTCTATTATGCCAGATATTAAAGACATTTGCAAAAATGTAAAACAATTCCATGCCTCTAACTAAAAGTTTTGTTTTAGAAAACATATTTTTCGTAAAAGTTTTATGTTAATATGTACTGATTTATTGTTGTTTTAAATGTATTAATAAGTAAATTAAAGTTTTCTCAGTTATTACCAATGTTAACAAAAGCACTTTGGGATCTGCCAATCATTTTTAAGCGTTCAGTGGTCTTGAAACCAAGGAGTTGAGAACCACTGCTCTAGAAGATGGTGAATACTAATATAAAACAACTGGACTCCTAAGCAATGATCAACTGAAGAAAGAATAAAGCAAACAGAACCCCGTTTCTAAGCTGGCCAGGAGACTCTGCTAAGGATGCTCACCCTGGTTCTTCATCCAGGCAACTAATTGGCCACAGCTTTTTGGAGGCTACCTCTAAGTCTCACTTCCTTCTCATAAACCAAACCATTTATTTGCCCAGCCAAATATTTGCTAGCTCTTTCTAGTGGCATACAAACTTTTAAAAATAAAATGTTTATGGTAAAATGTCACAGTTACAATGGCTTTAAATGAGGATTTAATTTCAATTTGAGAGGATGGCTGGGTCTGTTGGCAACCTGAATACCATTTCTGAGACCTGCTGCACATCTCTGGGTTATTGTAAAGAGAATGGCTAGACTGCCATCCAGAGCCGCCCTAACTCGTGGTAGCATATTCATTTCTTTAGTTTCATGTGACTTATATTTCTAGGTAATATGGGCTACTGATGCCAGAAAAGTTGATTTAAAATTTTTTTTGTACAAACATGCAATGTTCACTTTGATCAAAGCTGACTGCTGAAGGAGATTGGTATGCATGTGTGTATGTGTATGTGTGTGTGCATGCTCTGAAACAGATATCTTTCTGTCTTGCTCTTTCAACCATTCTTATCTTCAGCTCAGAGAAAGTTCATCATTGTTCATTGTTCTACACTGACTTATTTCTCAAGAGCTCAGAGCTAAGACAAACAGTTTGATGATATACTATTCTTCTGCATCCCTGCAGCTTCTCTCCTGTCTTAAACATGCTTGCAGTCACTTTTTTTAAAAGTCCCATCACTATGTAAAAATATATTATCACTTCAGTGAGTCAGCCTTACCTAGACACTCCTTCAAAGGCATCATCCACAAGGCTGATGTTGGCATTGCAGTCTAATGACTTAAACCCAACTGGACACGGTGAAGCTGAGAATTGCTGACTCTGTGGGAACTTAGACTTCTCTATCTCAGTTCTCCCCTCTGTGAAAGAGAAATAGTTCTCTGTACCTCTGTTCACCTCCCAGACACATAAAATTTTGTGAAATAATTCGCATCTGAGCACCTCCTTTTCAGCACTCTTTCTCCCATTGTTTACAGTAATCTCCTAGTCTGTCAGCCCACGAAATCCTACCCATTCTTCAAGTAGCATTTCAGGAGTACTCCATTGTGTAATAATTTCTCATGACTGGGCTATTTATTTGATGCATTAAATATACTACCCTGTAATTGTCATTGTACTATGAATTTTCCAGAAATATATCATGTGTTTTTCCAAATAGCCTCGGGTTTCTTGAGAGATTTTTTTTCTTATTCAACTTTGACCATAGCATCTAACAGAAAGCTTTTTAATCCAAAAGGTACTCAGTACCTTTAGGGAGAAAAGATTGGCTAACAATTTATTTTGTGCTTGCCATGTGCCAAGCACTGTGCCAGGTGCTTTTGAATATATTCCCTAATTTAATTCACGGACTTGAGGCTAGAAATGGGGACATGACTTGTCCAAAGTAACACAGAAATCCCAGGCCAACAGCAGCTGAAGCTGGCGGCTCGAGCTCTTTTGCTCTGAGCTAAGTACTTTTTTCTATTCCATCAAACTGCCTCCCTGAATAAATACATCTTGATTAATAGTTCTTTCTCCTCATTATCTTTATTTCTTCCTCCTCATTCTAATCAATATTAATATTATGATATAACACTTTATTTTTTTTTATCTTTTTTTTTTTTTTTTTTAGAAAAAGAGAGAAAAGGAGAAAGAAAGACACAGCAAAAGAAAAAGAAAAAAAGAATGAAAGAAAGAAAGAGGAAGAGAAAGAGGGAGAGAGAATGGGATTCTTGTTTTATTGCCCAGGCTAG